>JARVJO010000024.1:18810931-18822910 GCA_031762555.1 Cynodonichthys magdalenae | reverse complement strand
TAGTCCATCACTGATCTTATTAAAGCTATGTAAATCTTTTTTAAGTTGATTTTATCTGCTCCCCATTCTAATCCTGTCAAGGACAGGTCGGATGTGTGCACGTCATTTAGATGCGACGACTTTTCTCTGCCCAATAGAGAAGCCTTTTACTTATGATTGGCAGAAGACTGGCTTTTTGTCCCACCCACAAGCAGGCGTCTCCTGCAAAGGGCTTTATTTAAATCTATGGTCTCCTGTTTGACATGACTTGAGAACTATAGTAACCCTAAAATAATCTGAGATCATATAAATAATATGTTTAGAGGTTGTTGTTTTTTTTTCGTAAATAGAAATTATAAAAGTTACTGATTTTTAGCAGTTTTCCAGTTTTTTATGTTCTGTCTTTTGTTTTGGGCCACAATGTAAATAAGTGTTCTCCCCTTTTTATATGTGGGTATGTACATGCATTATTCATCAGTCAAATCCGCTAGGCTTTTTAAAGAATATCACAGATGTAAGAAGTAAATAAAAAACATGAGTTGCAGTTTATTTGCATAGCAATTAACAACAAATGTTATCACAGAAATATACACAGAAAGTAATCAGGTTGAATGCATATTTGAAATAATTAGAAATAAATAAATAAAATGTGGAATGTTCTTGAAATGCAGAGCGATCTCAAGTAAGGGTCTCTGTCACCAGGGGGCGCATCGCCGCTTCCTCAAATTTGTGTAAAGATTTTCTCCTTCAACCGGTGATCTCCTCCTACGTCTCGGTCACGCTGTCATTAGTCGTCGGTTCCCGAACCTTGACAGAAAAGCCCATAAAATGAAGATCTGGGCATCCGAACATGTTTTTAAGTAAGCATCTGTTTTTTGGCTTAGCATACCTGCTACATAGCCAGTTTTTAGTCCATTGTGTTGTATAATCAAGTCTTGGCTGTCTCGTAGCTGCTGTGTTAGCTTCCTTTTCGCTGCGGTGAAGTTAAAAATACTTAACACAGTTAAAAGCTTCGTCTGAAGTAACTTGTCGAAAGCTTTTCTGTGTACACTAATTAACGCTGATGTAATTAAAGAAAACAATAGTTTTAACTCGCTGGCTGGGTTTTAATGTGTTTGATGTAAACCGATAGCTGAGCTTTGATGTTGGCTCTCAGATGCTAACCCTAAAGCTATGTATGCTACTTTGGTTGCTACAAAATGCGTTTATGGCGACATTTCTTTTCAGGTCGAGGAGTTTTTCGCTTGTTTTACTTTCATCTGCACGCAAGTTAACACTGTGTTCTGCGATTTTATCAACATTACATAACTGTGCCAGTTAGTGTCTGTGCCTGTAAAAGGAATACAATGTTTTGGTAGATTCCTTTACGTTCTGCCTCATTCAGGACACTGGATGTTCTCTGATGATAAACAATAGCCGGATTGGGTAATTTTCTAGAAGTTTATAGACGAGCTCGTGCGCAGTACGCAGGAGGCGTTTCTCCTCTGATGTAGCTGATGTGATTTAATCTAATGTGGACAGGGACCTGTGACATAATCAGTTTTAAAATAAAAACATTTAGAAAAATATGTTGCTTTGTAACGTTTTGGACCCCATTTAAAGGGGATAAATCCTTTAATTCAAGCTAAAGACATCAGGAGTGTAGTATATCTGTCTAAATGTTTTGAACCAGATTCAGATCTGCAACAACAAACTGAACATTTCCTCTTGAAATAGCAAATACGTCAATGACACACAAATATGATACATTTGTGAGAAAAGGATGACTATCAGTATACTATAATTTTATTAAATTAATAAACTGTATTTAAGTGTTTTATTAATAGCAACTTTGATGATCTGTAGATTTTTTTTTTAATCATGTCTTGTCTTTAACAGCCACCCATGGGAGACAGTAACCAAAGCGGCAATGCAGAAGTACCCCAACCCCATGAACCCCAGTGTATTTGGTGTTGATGTTCTGGACAGAAGTGTTGATTCTGAGGGGCGATTACGCAGCACCAGACTGCTCAGCACAGAGTGGGGGCTCCCCGCTATAGCCAAATCTGTAAGATTTGATGATGAATGAAAAGCTTGATCTGCAGGCTTCTTTAGTGTTATATTGATGTCTGCTGTTTTATTATTACTATTATTATTATTATTATCATTATGTTCTATTATTATTATTATTATCATTATTTTCTATTATTATTATTATTATTATTATTATTATTATTATTATCATTATTAAGCTTGGCTTGTCTCCTCTTCCATCAGATTATTGGAGCAACAAGAACATGCACCTATGTTCAAGAACATTCAGTAGTGGACCCCAAACAGAAAACTTTTGAGCTGAAATCAACAAATGTAAGTAAAATTGATATATGCAAGTTTTTATAATCCTAACCGTGACATAAAACTGCACTTGGAGCCTGAGTCATTCAAACTCAAATAACTGCTCAGCAAAACTCATGACTTTAAACAGATTCAGCTCTCTGATCTCTGATCGTGTTTGGTATATGACTCAAAACTCTAAAGTCCAAAGCTTTAGTTGAGTGTAATATTAACTGTGTAGTTAATTTGGTAATTATTGTTTACAAAGTAAACACTTGCCACCGTTATCAGTTATGAAACAGCAACCTATTTTGGCTCTATAATATATGTATTTGCTCTTAAGTTAAATGACCTGTAACCTGATTTTTGTACTTTATTTTTGAATATTTTTTTGTTTTAAAATGTAGAAAAATTAACAAGTTATGTTGCTTTATTTTTCCAGATCTCATTTACCAACCTTGTATCTGTGGATGAGAAGCTGACATACAAGCCACATCCACAGGACCCAGAAAAGTAAGTAATTCTGTTTACATGCATGCATTGCTTTTCAAAAGTCTAATATTAGAAATAAAATGGACTCTGTGGCCTTTATCTGTTTGGTTTTGTGTATTCAGGACGGTGCTGACACAGGAAGCTCTGATCAGTGTACAAGGTGTCAGTCTAAGCAGCTACCTTGAGAGTCTGATGGCAAAGACCATGTCTGTTAACGCCAGCAATGTGAGGCTGCTTTTAAATTTCTTAATCTCCGCTCCGCTTTGCTTCTCTTCCTGTTTGTAAACCCTGTGTTTCTGCGTCAGGGTCGGGAAGCGATGGAGTGGGTCATCAGACGGTTGAACACAGAGATCGAGGAGCTGGCCGCCACGGCTCGTGGTTCCATTCGCGTTCCAATGGCAGCAGCTGTTGCCGATAAATGATCACGGCTTTCTCTCCTCCGCTTTATTATGAACCGATGAACTTCTCAGGCATTTTACCCCCCTTAAAGTGGACCTCTCATCTCATCAGCCAAGACAGCCTAAAAAAAATCCACAGGCCCGTCCCTTTCTCGTTTGTTAGTCACAAGATCACGGTTAGTCCTTCCTCAGCAGTCTGCATGGTGGAGTTTCTTCTTGCCTCTGTGGGCGGTGACGGGAGCGTTGAGCTGATGACAGTTTACCAAACAAGGGTTAATCAGATTAAACTTGAAGCTCGTGGGATGTTGTCTTGTGAGGTTAAAGCACTATTTTTAAAAACAAATTCACACTGTGCCTACATATCCTCTCAGCAACGTAATACTTTCCTTCCTGCTCTTTAACATTTCAGATTTTCAAATAATTTTAGACAGGTTTAGTACATTATAAAATACATTTCTAGATTGTGTTGACTTTGCCTTGAACTGCAGAACTGACTGAAATATCTATAATGCACTTATGCCCGGTGATCTAAACTGATATCTTAAAGCTTTATGATTTCAGATTTCTTTAGCTGCAGCAGTTTAAATCAGTCCAAGCCACAGAAGTAGAAAGGGATGCCAGTAAAGCTTTGTACTGAAAAGGTCAGCTCTGTTTTTTTTATGACAGCTTCACAATATTTATCTGCTACAGCTGTCATATCAGATTACTTCTCAGTTGCTGTCTTTTACAGGCTTTCCAGGATAAGAAAAAAAACTTGAAAGTTTCTTAAACTCCCCTTTACTCTTGCAGTGAATGTGTTGTATACAAAGTGTTACAGTTTAAGAATGTTCACACTTGAATGTTCAACTTTATATACTTTTAAATGGAATCAAGTTAATGAAAGGATCATTGGTAAAATAGTCTGTGTACTATGTTGCAGCAGTATTTGTGTTGTGAACGCTCACCAGTGTTTCAGGATCACGTGCAGGATGTTGACTGTGCCAACACGAGTTGTAAAGATTCAAAAAGCAGCTGAATGTGCTTCAGATTAGCCTGATTTGTAACATTTAACAAACTCCTCTGTGTGTTTGATTAATTATTCTTTTCAATTTGCAAAATTTGCAATTTTAGATGTTATTTATGTTATTTTTAACATTTTGTAACACTCAAGTGAATTTCCAAACTTGTTAGCATGTGGTGTTGTGGAAGTACAGTTTTTATTTAGCATTTTTATTTATTTATTACCAGACTTTAATACAGTTGTCTTTGGTTTTGTCTGTATTGATTTCTCAAAAAGCACATTTGATCCAAGTGGACATTATAGCTTTCTAAGACTTGTTTGTTCATTCGTCATGCTTTCACAAAGAAACTTTTACATTTCTATAAATGAAAGTTTACATTCAGGAGTGTGTTACAACTAAAGCTTTTTAAGTGTTAAAATGTCAGATGGTCTACATCATCATAAATCTTTCTCAGTGCTTCTCACTTTCATCGTATGTTGAATCTTTCCAATCCTGCCGCCATTTAAACCTTTAAATAGCATCTTCACCACCTTTTATTGTCCTAATGTTTTTTTTTCCTGCTCTGAATGATTCTGGTTCAATGAGCCTGTCACCATCTACACAGTGTCTTGTTTTATGAAGGAAAAGTGATGTTTTGTTTGATTGTTTATGGGGAACATTGTAACAACACTGGCTGTAAATAGGATCATATTTATATTTTTAGGGTGCTACATTCCAAGAATGTGACAAAAAATAACAGAATCTAAACAGCAAGCACTGAAATATTTCAAAAATAAAGAGTTGTCATTGTTTCATGAACACTGAAGTGTTTTCTCATTCATCATCAAAGATCTGACGGCACAAATATATTTTAGACAAGTAAATCAAAACAAGGTTTATCATTGTCAAGTGCAAAATGAAAAATATTTATATTTTTGATTTGCCTATTTTAGAACTAAAAACATAAGCGATTGGAAACAAGAAGGCATGAAATGTGAAAAAGTAATTTAATGAGATTATCAGATTTTTTAAGAAATCTTGATTTAAAATGAAACAAACCGACACAAAACATTTAAATTGAACATTTGCATCACAAAGATGCTGATTAGATTTAATGTATAAATCAGTCATCAAATATTTTGCAAGACAAGTCTTTTGACCACTTCTAGGCATGTTGCAGATGAAAATTTGATTTTAATCTCCTGTTTTTCTGTTGAGAAGCTAAAGAAGTTCCATTTTTAAGTTAAATTCCAACAAGAGCTGAAAGAGTGTTTATTTCTTTGATATTTATAAAACGTTGTAGTTTCTTTCTGCTGGTTCAATCTCCACATCTGAATAAATGTCCAGAAATCCCTGTTGGAGCACAAATAACAGTCAGATTACATGAATCGGTACCACATTAACGTGCATTCTTTAAATCATATGGACCTTTTCTATGTTCAGAACCGGGTTGACCAGATGTCCTTGTTTCATTTGAGGTAAAGGAATCCCATTTCCCAGCAGCTCTGAAACAAAAGTACAGGCATACAGAATACAACCAGAAAAACTGCATTTTTGCAAAAATTTTGAGTGAATGCTGAGAGCCGACTGAGTGACTGAATTCTGAGATGTGGTGAAGAAGTTAAAACTAAAAGATGGAAAACATGAGCTAGAAGTCTCAAAAAGCTAGCTAGCTAAGGTAAAAAAAAAAAGGTAAAAATTGAAAGGAGCAAACGCTTGCTGAAAATAACCACAGGCTAACTAAAAACTAAAAGTAGCAAAAAACTAGCTAAATGTATCAAAAGTTAGCTAGAAGCTAAAAATAGCAAAACCCTAGCTAAAAGTAGGAAAAAGCTAGTTAAAACTACAGTAGCAAAAGACCAGAAATTAAAGGGAGCCAAATGCTAGCTGAAAGCCAAGGTAGCAAACATTAGCTAAAAAGTAACAAAATGCTAACTAAAAACTAAGCAAAAACCTAGATAAATACCAAAAGGCTAGCTAAAAGCAGCAAAAACCTAGTTAAAATGATCTGAAAGCTAGTTTAAGCTACAAAACCATCTTTAGCTGAAAGTAACAACAAGCTAACTGAAAACTAAAAGTAGAAAAAAACCTAGCTAGAAGTATCAATTCAATTCAAAAATACTGATCCCAAAGAGAAATTATATAATTTCCATTTATCAAAAAGCTAGATGAAGACTAAACATAGCTATGTTAGCTAAAAGCTAAAGTAGCAGAAGATTATAGGTAAACACTATTTAAAAGAAACAAGCTAAAGACTAAAACTAGTAAAAACAGCTAAAATAGAAAAGCAGCTTTAAAACTAAAAATAGAAGAAGAAAAAAAATGTTTTTAAAAAGAGTAAGTTTTTGAAGTAACTAAAAGATATAAATATTTTTTAGAAGTATTTGGATTGCAAAAAAAAATCTGAAAACACAATCATCGTTCACAGAGTAAGGACTTATTTGTGACAAGAGTAACAAACTAAATATTTCAGATTTACTTTCTAGTATTTTTTTCTCCTAAAGTGTTATAATAAATCAGTAAATCTACTCATGAAATCTGTGCAGGAAACATACAACAAAAACTTACTGTTTAGTTTAGGTAAAACCATCATTTTTATTCCCATCTTCACTCCGTTTTCCAGGGCATCAGTCTGCAGAGAGAAACATGCTGTAGTTAGTTTGTGAACAACAAAATTAAATGTAGGCTACTGTTTAATAATCTACAGTTTACCTTAAAGGTCCCCACTTCGCTGGACACCAGTGTCAGTGTAAAACTAAAAAGAAGTAGTTTCGTTCATTCAGGTGTCTCAGAACTTGACATTAGGTTATTTTTGAATATTTTAATGCATACTTATCCATTGTTACGGATCCTTTCAGTTTCTGATCAGCGATCCACATTTTTCCACTAAATTTTGAGATCTGGAAGAATAAAATCCACATGAAGTAGGCCCTACATACTGAGGTTTGAAGGAAAGACAAAAAAGCTGCAAAGTAAAGCTGCACGATAGAATAATACTACTCACGCTGCTGAGTTTGAACAGTGGGACCTGGGTGGTGTTTGGCTCTATGGCGTAGGCGATCACATTGACTTGGAGTCCAAGTTCACCGAGTCCAGGCTGGAGGGAAACCATGGGAGAGTCTGAGGCGAACACCTGAAGAACCATCAACATGTTTGGAAACTTCTTGGGAAGCTGCCAAAATAGAAAAGAAAAAAAATATCATATTTATTTATTCACATTTAAATAGACCCAAAATCCAAAGAACAAGTTTAAAATGTATCAGGATGTTTGATGAAACTGAAATCTGAGGAAAACCAAGAAACTGAAAGAGGAAATAATCTGTCATCAAACATGACTTTTCTTTAAACACACTGCGTTGAAATGATTTTGTTTTTTTTAAATTGTAATAGCAGCAAAATGACTGTGACCCAGTTAAAATGTAGCTTTTATGTGTTTGAACTTAGGGTATTTCCATATTTGACTATATTTTCATGATATAATCATACTTTGAAGAGTAAACAGGTCCAACTCTTGGATTATTAGAGATTTTTTTACTTCAGCCTAATCATAGAGTAGTCAGATGAAATGTTTCTCTCTTTCCCTTTACATTTGCAGCCCTAGCTCGTGAAAAAGACTGAGCAGATGAGTTTACCTGAGGAATAAACATTCCCATGGAGCTGGTGTTCAGGCGCACGGGAGATACTGGAGGTATCTGAAAACACAAAACATCTCTGAAGCACAAACCTGAAGAGACAAAAGTACAAAACTGTCTTCTGTCGGTGTGTTTCTGCACCTACCATGCTGTCATTGATGAGAGCCTGAAGCTGTCCTGCTGAGAAGTATCCGTATGAGGCAGAGTTCAGGGTGAACTCAGACATCCCCACGGACAGCATGTGGTCCGGCTGTTCCGGCATGGTGAAGGGCTGGGCCACAAAGGGGGGCTCCATGTGAGTCTTGATACTGTAGAACTCCCCCTTTAAACAGAAAACTGTGTTGTCAAGATCTGCCATGAGTCCCGGATGAAAGTTTAACTTTAAATAATAATATGTGGGATTGTGTCAAAACGTTGGCTGTTTGAGCCATGTAGAACATGTGAGTCAAACTCAAGGCCTGCAGGCCAAATGCTGCTTTAAAGCCAGCATTGATCATAAACTACATCTCCCATAATGCATGTTGATTATTTTACCCTGATTGAAATCCCACCACTAGGTGAAGGTCCACAGGGTTATATCTATAGCTGTCAAAATTTACCAGGTGAAATCTCCTTTTAGCTGCATTTTTGCTGACTAATTTTGCCCATTTGTACTGGGAAGTGGGAATTTCCCACCTAAAAGTCATAAATTTATGGCAGCTACACATCACAACTCAAAGTGAGTAAAATTTAGAGTTAAGTACAAAATGACAAAATTAATGACTGCCATAATGCTCACGTGGCTCTCTCTGAAAATGTATTTGTGACCCCTGTATGTAGAAAGTAACACAAAAGGGTCAGCTTTTATTCTCACCTTTAATCCCATCTTTAGATCAGAGGCCTCGATGACGGGTAGATCAGTGAGAGGAAATTCAAAACTGAGCACCTCACTCACATTAACGGAAACTAAACAAAAATAATAATAGAAATTGGTACATAAATCACGCACCATGCAAATCATGAATATTGTTTGAGAGTTGTAATACCGCTCATGGTCTGTAGGTGGCTCTCCACGCTCACAATGGACTCCTGAACTCCAGGGCAAATCTAAAGAGGAAACGAGACAAAGTTCTGCACTGTAATGTTCACTGCTAACTTCAGATGATCAATATCAGAGAATATGTACAAGTACTGCCTAAAGCCTGTATTAGTATGTACACTTACATGACTTTGTATTATATCAATGATATGCCCTTCGAAATGTTCCACAAATGGCTGGAATAACCAACTGTTGACAATTAAAAATACAAAGCTTGTATTTTGATGCTTGTGTGAAAGAATCTAACTTTTCTCCTTTTTTTTTCCTACCTGGCTCCTCCATGGAACTGGATGTTCACATTTCCAACCTGAGCGTCACAGCTGAGGCTGCTGACAGACAGACGACCATCAGAGTCTTTCCCCAGCTGCACCACAGAGGTCAAACTCATGCTAAATATGGCCAAATCAAACGTTCCGCTGTCATGTCTGGAAATGCAAAATACAGAGATTGGTGCTTGAACCAAGTAAACAAACACTTACTGTGCAGACATCACAACAAGTTATTTATCTTGTAACATAGGTCTATTTGATTTGAAAATCTTGCAGATAAAAAGGCTTTATTTTGTTGCTTTAATGGTTGTTAAACCTATAAGTTATTCAGATAGTTGACTTTGTGATTTCCCTTAGCTTTCATTTTCAGTTTTAATTTTAGTGTGGCACCAAAATAAAGAAAACAAGCCTTGAAAATTCCCTCAGTATTTCTAAGAAACTGAAGTCAATGTGTTGAAAATGATGGAAAGTTTTGACATTAATCCAACTTGGTGGATTGCAAAGATAATGCGACTCATATCTCCTGTTAAATCTTCTGTTTGCAACTCAGTCATTTTATTCACCACTTTTTTCATTAAGTGAATTAACAGGTTGTCTTGTTGTTTTGTTCACCCTAAATGGAGCATTTCTTTAATATCTTTACCAACCCTAATGAAAGAACTTCAACATAAAATAATAGAAAACTCACATGATGCCAAAATGTGTTCTCCAGTCACCAGCTAATGCAACACTGAGGCCTTCTATAGATGTCTTAACGCCTGTGTTATCCTGAGAAAACTCAACCACGGGCTCTGGAAGGTCACATTTTGTTATAGTTGTGCTGGAATACAACAAGGGGAGAAACGGTTAGTAAAACAGTTAATGTGGACAAATGTGTAACCTCCCAAAACTTACCCTGAAAGTGTGTAATCTACAGTTCCAATAAAGATATCAACATCCCCGCTGATGTCTGGAAAAGTGATTTTCTCTAGCTTGTCCTGAACCCATCCTGCACCCACATGCTTCACTGCACACAGCACATGTATGAAAGTTTTATGAAAAACCATGTCTAACTCGCCTTGACATGAGCAGACAAGCACCGGCTGACTTTCTCCTCACCGTACTGAAGCCATTTGTTTGTCAGGACGACTTTTACTCCAGGATTCTCTCCACAGACGCAGGACAGAAGTGTGAACACTACAATCACAGAGGGACGCATGTTTGAGCTCCTGTGTTTAAAAAAACAAAACAACCAGATGTTTATATTTGAATGCAGTCGTGGAGCTAAAATCAGAAGAATTCCAGAAAACTTTTAGTTTAACACAAAACTTTTACGTTAATTTAAAAAAAACAATTCTTTGTTTGATGTTAAGCAGCTTACCTGGAACCACAGATTATTCTGTCAAGTTGAGAAGCTTCAGGAGTTTGTTCAGACCTCACCTCGACTCTGCTGCAGCTTTTACTTCCTGTACCGTTTCACTGAGAAGTGAAACCACAGTCTCAACCCTGACAATAGCTGTGAGATTTAGATGCTGTACCAATTTGAGGAACTGCAATTTTAATGTTATCTCCGCTGCTGTTAGCAAAATATATGAACTTTAAATGAAAAGAGCTGTAACCGTCAAACCACTTCTGATTTCACATTTAAAGTTGTTTGTAAGTTTTTATTTGGATTTTAGCTGAGTTTTTTTTTGCACCTGTCTATGAGAGGACGTTGTACATGTGTTTAAAAATAGGGACAAATGAGGAAGAAGAAACGTCACGTCTGAACAACAGCAGAGTATCAAACTGTCATGTCTTTATACAGCAAAAACTTAAACTGGACATGAAATGTTCCACTTTAAGACAGGTTTTTGGCAAATAACTCTTTGTTAATCATCCTGCTGATGCTAAAATATGTTATTTGGGTCAAAATGTGTTTTCTTTTATATTTTTCATGCTCTGGTGCAGATTGTTAGTCATCAAAAACATGGCAAACACAACAGTTTAGTGGTTAGCACTGATGCTTCCCAACAAAAAGGTCCTGAGTTTGATCTCTGCTTCAGTTAGTTTTCTGTGGGTCCAGAATCACGTGGTTGCCTTCAGGCCCAGGCCTTCATTGCAAAAGATATCTGTGATCTCAATGGGATTTGCCTGGTTAAATAAAGGTTAATTTTAAGTCCAAACAACTGGACTTTTGGGAAGCTTTCTTGGTTCCTAACTGGAGAGTGAAGTTTCAAACATGATGTCATTGCTAAACAAATGGAAACAATTAGTACTTTTGTGACAGAAAAATGCCAAAAGATCCAGTGTGTTGAGACAACATGTGTATCTGTTAAGTTTAGGAGCCTTTTGAATGATTCGTTTGTCAGAGTAAAATAACTTAACCATGTATCTGAAAATACACAACCGTTGAAATAATGAAGAAAAACTTTGAAAGAATTTCTTTAAAACCTGAAAAAACACTGTTAAAAACCAGTTCAAAAGATTACAAACATGTGACTGCTTGGAAACAATTTAGCAATAAATTATGGATGGTTTAAGAGTTTTAAGGAAAGAAATTTGTGCATTAATACAGAGACAATCAAAAAAGTAAATATATATAAATCTTATTTAAAATTTGTCTGAAAAGTCATCTGTAAAAGGAACTGAAATTTGTTGGTTTGTTCACGTTTTATTTCAAACTAACAAATGCCTTAAAAAACAAAAACGTAGTTGGTTAAAGTAAGAACTGATATGCAGAATCTTCAACCTCTTCTTTGAAGCGTTTTCTTCAAAAGAGGAAGTTTATTCATTAACCTTTAAAACAGGAAGTACAGCAGAGTCTGGGGGGGGGGGGGGGGGGGGGGGGGGGGGGGGGGGGGGGGGGGGGGGGGGGGG
>JARVJO010000024.1:18783910-18803361 GCA_031762555.1 Cynodonichthys magdalenae | reverse complement strand
GTATGCCAAAAACACTGTCCCACATTGTAGGGAATACCAGCCCGCACACACACACCCACACACACACACACACACACTATATCTTCATGGGGGTTTTGCATTGACTTTCATTCATTTTACATGGTCTGACCTGGATTGTTCCAATGCAGTGGTGGCACGGTTCCGCTAATCCGCTAACAGCTAAAAGTTAATAGCAGAACCAATTGTTTTGTTTAACAGATTAGCATTTTCACTCACTTTGAAAACTGTTAGTGGACCAATTAGCATCTGCTAAATGAGGTTTTGCCAACTTACTAACTAACTAACATCACCAGTTTTGTGTCAGTGACAGATGAAGCAGTTAGCTATAGTTGTATAGCTGTTAGAGTTAGCTTCCCTTTAATTGTATTTGTTTAATTTTAGCTTCCATTTATTTATTTATTTTAATCATATTTGGCAGTTTAGCATTTAGATTAATTAGCGGATTAAGAGTCAGTAAAACTAACTTGGTTAGCTGTGCCCATCACTGCAAAAGCCTGCGTTTTAACCTATGGAGCCCAGGCTTTGGGTCTTGTAAGGAGCAGTGGGTCCCCACAAAGTTGTATATAGACCTTGAAAGGTAACAAATCCTAGAACACACCCACACACAACACACAAAGTGAACACACATATGTGAACACAACACAAAATGAAACATGCTCATACTGAAATGTTCTCATGGCTGTAAATTTAAAATAAAACAGCTTTATAAGGACTAAATTGAATTGAATTGAATTATACTTTATTGATGTGAAATTACATGTCCAAGTTAACCGATGAAATTTCTCCAAAGTTCATTTAACAACGAGACACTCAGCAGAACTTAAATTTTTATTTCTCATACTTCTTGTTTCCTCTTTTTTAGTGGCTTCCTCGTTTATTCAGAACAGAAACTGGAATTGTTCTGGCTCTTTGTAATTGTGGTGATGGCAGTGATTGGAGTGCAACATTTCAACAGCATTTATTACCACATTTCTGCTGAAGTTGCAAATGACTAAAAGGAGGTTTATCTGATGTTATAATATTGATACAAAAGCATGGTCTAGATTAACGCGATAGCAGAAAAAAATTTATTTTCCTAATTCTTAAAGTTTTACTGAAAAATATTACAACTTAAGGTGCCACAGGCCTCTTTGTCATCGAAGGAACAAAATTCAAAATGGTGCACAATCAGAGCCAAAGATTCAAATTAAAACACAAGATACTGAACAAATAAAATATGGACAAATTTGAAATGAATTCAGTATCCAGCAGAGCTAATACCAAAACATTCTCCTTGTTTCTCCCTGTCAGAGAGAAAGAACAGTCTGTTCATTCCTGCACAAAATGGAGGCTGTTTGGCGTCACGCGTGGCGGTCCCACAGAGCTTGTAGCCTATTAGTTCCCTTGTGCTTCATCACCACTGTCTGGATGACAAACAAGCAAAGAGCTGTGAGTGTTGAGCAAAGACACTGACGCCATGTCACATCCTGCCTCCTGGAGGAATGAATGACAGTGTGTGTGTGTTTTAATTTCTGAACAAACTGAAGTGTGTGTGTGTGTAGGTGGATAATATGGTGGTTCCTGTGTGTGTATGTCTTACCAATGTGTGTGTGTGAGTGTTTGAGAGGATGAGGTGACCCAGATCTGCTTATTAGCATCAGGAGGAGGGGGATGCAGTCACTTAGAGCTTTGTGCCTGAGCACTGAACTGTGCTCGTGCTTCAGTGACGCACCATCATGCTTCATACAGTAACACCCCCCTCCTCTGCCCACACTCACACATAAACAAACATACTTTCTTTCCTTACATTTCAATGCTGCTTCTAAATATCTGTGCTTTCCTGCAATCCAGGAATCAAACCCCATTTCAATGATAATAATAAACAAAGAAAATACATTTAGACTTGAAATGGTAGACATGTTAGCCTCTTTTATATCATTATATTATAAAAGTATATTTCTAGAAAAGACAAAGACTAGAATAGATCAAGAAAATGGGAAATTCAACAGATGGATTTAGCAATACAGTTGTGCAGCATTAAGAAAAATCTATTGACACTATTTACAAATTGTTTATAGCTGATTGTATTGGATTTATCATATTCTGTTGGATTACATAAAATGGAAATTAAACTGTGATTTATTATCTCAAACAAGTCAGATTCAGATTTTACAGTTTAGGAAATACAAATGTGGGATCTCCAGCACTTTCATGGACCAT
This sequence comes from Cynodonichthys magdalenae, assembly GCA_031762555.1. Classification (NCBI taxonomy): domain Eukaryota; kingdom Metazoa; phylum Chordata; class Actinopteri; order Cyprinodontiformes; family Rivulidae; genus Cynodonichthys; species Cynodonichthys magdalenae. Next base: position 18,801,141 of record JARVJO010000024.1, on the reverse strand, counting down.
CTAATCTGATCTGACTATGTACAGTGGCTCTCATGTGCAGGTGTCCTATATATCCAGCTGAGGCTTTGCCCACACAGCTGAGAAAATAAATCAGACAGAGAGAAAAAGGAGAAAGGGCCTGAGGGAAAAGAACTGTTTATATGGTTTCAATTACTACATGTTTCAACAACAGTCTGGCTCAAATCTTTCTTATAAACTGCAAACAGCATTCAGACTCAGAGTTATTGTTAATTATTTGGCAGGGATTGTTGCTCTGATATCTGCTAAAAAAACTAAATAATAATTACACAGCCACAGCATTTGGTGCTATTGCTGATTTTCAATGCCAAGGCCATAGAAAAAGCCATTATTGACCCCCAATTTTTGTATTTGTTCACATGCATATTTGATTTATATTAGCGTTAAATGTTTATTGTAGAACCTACAAATCGGTTCAGTCACACCCAGAAACTGATTACATAAAATGTGTTTTGTACCAATGTGACTGCCTGAGACTGTTTCTGTTCACAACACTGTTTTTTATGACCCCTGGTGGTGGAAGTTAACACATACAGTTTGTATCTGTTATTCAAAAGGATAGAAAGAAAGCCCATTAAATGAGTAACCTATATATAGCATAAATGATGTATTTGCTTTTAGAAGATAAAGTGGTAGGAACTTTTCTTTGTTGTATACAATTGTTGTATATGACTGCTAAGTGTGCAGCTATCCTGATTTAAGTGCTATATTGCTTGAGTCATGGCTCAACAGCTAATTTTAGCAGCAGTACTAGGAAACAAATGCCAAAAACTAAGTCTAATTTTTTGAGTGTTCACAACTGCTGTCATTTTGAGGCTGTAAAAAAATGTATATACATTTTTACATAATATAACAAATCTCATTATTATAATCTTCCACACATAAAATGAGGTTTGTTATATTATATCAGGGTAATAATGTTTTTGACAATATTTTACATTTAATTTATATTCGCCTTTTTTAATTGATATAATAAAACTAAGTGGGAACCGGAACAAGAAAGTCAGCAACACCAAGTTTCCTTCCGGTTGTATTTTGCAGTAACACCTTTTAGAAAAATGGCTTCCAAAGAGACACCGTTATGTCAGATTTTCTCATTTCAAGATTGTAAAGCGACTCCAGATTCGATTTACGAGCTCCCCGCCCAGTGTCTGACTCCCACCCCGGCCCCGATAGTGATCGATAACGGCTCCTTTCAGACCCGGGCCGGCTGGGCGGCACCGGTAGGGACCAGCGGGGAGTTGGACTCTCCGCGGCTGCTTTTCAGATCCGTGGCGGCTCGGAGCAGAGGGGCCGCCCGCAGCGAGACTCAGATCGGGAACGACATCCCTAACCTGGAGCCGCTGCGGTGGCTGCTCAAGAGCCAGTTCGACCGGAACGTGGTGGTTAACTTCGAGATCCAGGAGCTGATCTTCGACTATGTGTTCACACACCTTGGCGTCACTTCGGAGGTTTGTGAGAAACCAAAAACTGAACTGGATTCTGAATCAGACCCGAGTTCTTTTTCTGATCCAGAAAGCATGCGCAAAACCCTGACCATATGTGTGTCTGGAATTATACAGCACATCGAGATTAACCAGACATTTTAGGGATTTGTATTCTTTCATGGATGAAGTTGTGCTCACAATATGAGACAAAAAAGTCCATGAATTGTTCCTTAAATAGATAGAGCTTCAAACAACTAAGAGATTGACACCAAGATTGTCTAGATTGGTGATGAGAAAAGGAAGTTATGTCAATTTTTGTATTGAAAAATTGTGCTAAAAACTAAGAAAATTATGATTCTGCAACAAACAAGAAATGGGCATATTATTTTATTTATAGAGATAATTGTATGACATTATCAGGTGAAGTAGAAAATGACGCTCTTATCATTGGCTACCTACTGTATATGCATTTTTAATTAACAACCAAAACTGTATGATCTAAAACCAGCAGTCAACAATTGTACAACAAAATAGAAAAAAAAAGATGAATCAAGGATCAAAGAGAAAAGATTTTCGCTGTTTTGCATCCATCATAGCGTTGTCACCTTCTGGTTCTCAAAAACCATGTTTTCGTCATCAGATTGTCATGAAAGTCAGCCAGTATTTCGATAAAATATTATATTTTAGTGCTATCTACCTTTAATTGAATCCATTCAATTAAAAATGTGGTGAAAGAGTAAATTCTTTGCTGCGTCTCAAAAAGCTAAGTTAAATGCCCCTGGGGACTGATGAAAAATGCAATAATTGGAGGGAAGTCTAAAAAAAACAAGAGGCGCATTTCAAAACATACACCTGCAGAGCGCTCGCATCAGCTGCAAGGCGGGGTTTGTCACGCATCTACAGTAGTTAGCTGAGGGTTAACATGTTCAATTCATTCCTCTTTCATATCCAGGGCTGTGTGGAACACCCCATCGTGATGACGGAGGCGCCCTGCAACCCGCTGCACTGTCGACAGATGATGTCAGAGCTGCTGTTTGAATGCTACCGCGTTCCGTTCGTGTCTTACGGCGTGGATGGCTTATACAGCTTCTACCACAATAACATTCAAAGAAACCTTCAGCCGCCGCACACTGGCATCGTTCTGTCCTCCGGGTACCACTGCTCACACATCCTGCCCATTATCAACGGCAGGTGAGCCTCAGGAAAAAAAAACAAAAACAAACTTCTTCCTCTGTGTTTCTTTTTTTAACTTTCATTTTAGTATAATGTTCACATTGTTACTTTGTTGATGTATTTTTTAATTTATTTCAGGTTGGATGCTTTGAACTGTAAACGTGTGAATGTGGCAGGAAGCCAGGCAGCGTCTTACCTGCAGCGCCTCCTGCAGCTAAAATACCCAGGTCACCTTGCTGCCGTCACACTGAGCCGCATGGAAGAGCTGCTGCACGAACACAGTTACGCTGCTGTAGATTATCACAAAGGTGCAGTCCATATTTGAGCAAAATACACGTCAAAAACATCTCTGCCAGTTTCAAGACGCATTCAGACTCTGTTCTTGATGCGTTTCCTTTGTTCACTTGCAGAGCTTGAAAAGTGGCGTTGCCCAGGCTTTTATGAGCGAGAAGTTCACCGGATGCAGCTTCCCTTCTCGGGGAAGCTACCAGGTGGCTGCGTGAGCGTGGAGGAACGACAAGAACGTCGAGCTCAGCAGCTTCGGCGACTTCAGGAGATCAACACTCGTCGGCGGGAGGAGAAGCTGCAACAGGACCAAGAGAGGCTGGATAGACTTATGGCTGTACAGGTAAAGAACCTGGTTTCTAATTTAATATTTGAATGTGTTTTTATTTTCAGTGGTGTTTTTAAAATTTAATAATTAATATAAAACAATAAAATATATATTTTTATCAGTTATAATGCTTAAATATAGAGATTATTCAAGTTTAAGTTGTTTAAAGTTGTTTTTTATTAAGGGGCACATATACGATTTTTTTTTCTTTATGCACCCTTTTCATTGAGTAATTGATTTACTTAGTCTTTGTAAGGGACTTTTTGTTGTTTTTATGAATGAAATAAAATAACAAAATAATAATAATACTAAAAATGTTCCTTTTTCAGCTGTAGTGTTCCAAATAAAAACTAAATCTAGTTTTTGTTTTAACGTTTTAATCTAAAAAAAAATCTAATCCAAAATCTCTTGTTTTGATATAGAAAATCAAAATACCCAAGAAACTTAAAAAAATGACACCTTTAAATAAGTCGTATAGAAATGCCCAAGCAAAAAAAAAACAACAAACAAAACAAAAGACATTAAAACCGAAAAAAACAATTATTTCCCTGCAATGTAATTGTAGGACTCTAAAATGTAATGATCATATCTCATACAGGAGTTGTTGGAGGATGGTCTGCTGGACCAGTTTCACAAAAGTTTAGTGGAGCTCAACATGGACTCAGCCGAGGAGCTGCAGTCGTACATCAACAAGCTGCAGGTTGCTGTCGAACAGAGTCGACAAAAACTGCTGCAGAACGACGGAGCAGAGGGGAAGACAGAGGCAAGAAACTTCTATTAATCTGGTTGAAATTGAGATGTATTTGATTTTTTATTTTTATTTTTTATTAATTTTCAAGCTTTAACCTTAACATGTTGCTGTTTGTTCCCACGAGACATACAGTACGTTCCAAAGTTTTCCTGGTTAAATTAAGGTCAAGTGAGCTTGTTTGCTGCTTCAGCCTGAGGCTGTTCTGTGGCTCTCTGCCAGGTGTCGGAGTCGGAGCAGCCGATGGATGAGGGAGATGGAGTGGCTCTGATGGAGTCAGACTTCCCTGAGGACGCGCTGTCAGAAAAATCTGCTAATGTTGTCCAGGTAGTGGCACACCGACACTGTCAATTCTCAGACAGACACAGAGCCTCGGTATTGCTGCGATAGGAAAGTATTGACCGAACGGGAAAACTTTCCATCCAGTTTTATGCTCTTGTGGGTAATTTTTCTCAATAACCTTGCGTGCATTCTTAATAAGTTTTGCATTTTCTTCAGCCTACTTTCAACATGGCAGAGTACCACCAGCTGTTTGTGGGAACGGAGCGTCTGCGGTGTCCAGAAATCCTGTTCCAGCCTTCGTTGATTGGGGAGGACCAGATGGGACTGATGGAGGTGCTGCAGTATGTCCTGTCCAGGTAATGATACAAAAAAGCTTCCTTTTCTGATTGCTTAATGAAGAATTTATTTATTCTAATACAATCATCTTACAAGTTATAAGACTATTTTATTTTGTACAAAGCTCTTTAATGCTTACAACGTCCAGGTACACATCTGAGCAGCAGGAGGCGCTGGTGAGCAACGTGTTTCTGACAGGAGGGAACATGCAGTACCCAGGGATGAAGGAGAGGATTGAGAGGGAGCTGCTGGCCATGAGGCCCTTCCAGTCTCATTTCAAGGTGCTGCCAAAATCTTTAAAAAAAAGCCATTTAAAACAGACTGTTTTTCAAAATGTCCAATTACTGTATGTTGTGCATAAATGCTTAATTTTTATATGACGAATTGTTGCTATTAAAATATTCCACTTGTAATGTTGTTAATTTAGTGAACATTTGTCTGAGGGTCAAAAGGGAATATAGACATAAATTGGTCATGTTAATTAATGATAATTAATCTGAAAATGTCTGAAAATTACATTTATAATGCATAAGTAGCGAACAAGTGAAAAACCAAAATGTTATGAGACTAAAAATCCTCGTTCAGAAATGTTAAAGTGGTTTCATGTATCTGAGCTCAGATGAACACCTCTTCTCAGGTAACCATGGCGACCCAGCTGGCCCTGGACGCCTGGTACGGGGCACGAGACTGGGCGTTGGAGCATCCGGCCGCGGAGGGAGCAGAGGGATGGATTAGCAGACTGGATTACGAGGAGAAAGGAGGAGAGTATCTGAGCGAGCACTGCGCCTCCAACGCCTTCATCCCCATGAAGATCACCAAACCGGTTCCGTCCCGTTCCGCCGAGCCCTCGGTCACTTTACAGACGCCAACAGTCACCACTGTTACATTTGCTCCAGCGCCCCCCTCTGTTGTTTCTACAGACGTTACTATGGTTACCTCCTGACGTAAGGTCTTTGATCCGTCATCCTGATGTGTCTGGTGTTTATGAAAGTCCAGAAAACACTTCAGACTGAAGAGAGGAGTTTTCTGTTTGAGCCCAGCTCAACAGATGTAAACTTGTTGCTTGTTCAATGAGACTGAAAACCTTGTTCCTTTGATTCAGAGGTGCATAAAACTTGAATTTTTCGAATCAAAGTTTTAAGCTCACAATTACATTAAGAGTTGCTTGTTTTATGGAGTGTAGACGTGGATCTTTTTTTAAATGGGAATATTTCAGGAAAATGAAATTTAAAACTGTTCATATTGAATAGTATTTATGCTTGTGGAAACATTTAGCTTCATGTTGCATAAATGTTTTTGTTTTTTGTGATTTTAGGAGCATATTGGGCTCTGATAAAATTTTTTATGTTTTAAGTTTCTTCAGTCGATGTTTGTTTATTTTTTTTCTCCCAGTACAGTTTATTAAAAAATAAATTTAAACATAATTAAAAAAATAAATAAATGATGAATTATACCCACTGTATGTCACAAAAAATCTGTTATATAAACAGTAACAAATATAAAATCTGTGATTTATTCAACTGAATATTAGATATATTGTTTTATTTTTTTGTTGTCAGATATGGTTAATAATGAGATAATTATTTTAAGACCTCAGCTAAAAAGCTAAACTACTATAAACATGGTCAACTGTGAAGGAAATGTATGATAAAGAAAACTGAACTGGCTCTTTAAATAAAACTCAGTGTTGCAGTAAACATTTTAACCACTTGATGGCGCAGTTCTACATTAAAACCAAGGAGGTATTTATAACAGCAGTCTATGATTAAAACTCTACTAACGTTTATATTTGTAGTTTCTAGTATATTTCTAGTATTAAAAGGATCATTAATTATTATTAATGGAAACTCTTTCCTTAGAATCTCATTAAACTTGATCTGTAAAGTTAATCAGCTTAAAGTTTGTGGTCGTGATAACTCAAACTTTTATTCTAGATATTCAACTAACAGCATCTTTATTCAACTTTAAGATGTCATAATCTGTGTGTGAAGCTGTCAGCTGTCCTGCAGGTGTGTGGACTTTATTGTTTCTTGGTGCTGACTCAGCAGATAATTGTGTAATGTTATAGTAGTATTATGTGGTGTAACTGTGCCAAGGCTCAAGGTCCAAACCAGCATCCAGCCCACTCTGCTTTTCTTCATGTTGCAGCACACAATCCCCCACACACCCACACAGGTTTGTGTTTCTATCCTTATTAGGACCGTTCATTGACTTTCATTCATTTCCAGTAATTTCTACAGCGTAACCCTGACCACCAACCCTAAGGCTAACCTCACAGGTACCTAAACTCAATTCACACCTTAGTCCTAAACCGAACCCCCAACCCAAAAATGGAGTTCCACCATATTAGGTCTTTGGTCCCCATTAGGACTACTAGTCTTGACAAGGTAGGTGTGTATACCAGAAATGGTCCTAAACAGGAAACAAAAACAAGTACACACACACGCACACAAAATCAGAAACGCTCCAACAGACCAATCAGAGCAGAGGAAGGATGGCTGGCCTGAAATTATAAAGTGAGACTAACGAACTATAGTGACACAGCAAATCATCAATATCTGCAGTTTGGTTAAAACAACAAATGACAGATCTGCTGAAAAGATCTGGTGTTTGTTTAAATAAGGCTGCTGTATACTGAACCCAGGTTGTGTCAGACTTGGCCAACATCCAGTCAGGAGGATTTATTAGTGAGCTGCAGTGTTGTAGGTCAGCAGGACCAGCAGTCAGGGATGAGCTAATGTCACCCAGGCCTGCGGTGGAAAAATAAAGACCTACAGTTAGAGCCGTCACAGCTACACTGCAAGAATTGTCTGAAAATGGCCAGGCTGCCTTTGTTTTTATTTTCCATGTGCCAACCTGTCACTGTCACACTCTAAATAAACCGTAAGAGCCGTGACCCACTTTCTTTCTTTCTTTTTAGCCATGATCCTGAGGTATATATATATATATGTAGGGAACAGGGTTTTTCTCCTGGTTTTAGACCATGTTTGTACATGAAAATGGATTAAAAACTACTTTATTTTTAAGTGTCTGCAAGGTGATTAATACATTTTAAAAGCCAAACCACAAATCACAATGAATATCAGTCAGACATTATTTAATTTGTTTTTAAAAATGATTAAAACTTATTATCAGTTACTAAGAAATTTGAAACTAATGCCTTTTTTTCTGAAAAACCTAAAAGACAGAGGATTTAAATTACTTTAAAATTGTTTAATTCTCAATCTAATATTCATAGTTTTAAAGACAAATAAGGATATAAAACACATTTTTCATCATGGCCCTTTTTAACAAGTGTCGAACTTAAGGCCCGTGGGCCAAATCTGGTCCTCTTTGCCATTTTATTTGGTGCCAAACAAGTGCAATTATTTTATGGTTTCTCTTTATGTCACTGTATATAGTACATTTTTATGATGACAACAGGACAACTTTCAAGTCAAGGAAATAAAGCTTGAATTTTTTAGCAGTTTTTGATTTTGGAGTGCAAAGTGCGTCAGAATCGACTTTAATTATATTTTTCTGTTGTCTTTTTTAAATTTTTCAAACAACTGAGTTTTTAGTGAGTTTTTTTTTTGCCTGATTTACTGCATCTCTAAGAAATATTATATGAAAAAGTTATTGATAGAGATTAAAATATATAAAATTAATACTATGTGTCTTTTAAAATTAATTATTTGTTCTTTACCTGTTAGGTTGTTTATGTTCTAAATGTTGCATAAACAAAATTTGGTAAAAGTCATTTGTATTTCTATAAGAATAATGTGTTGTATAAAAACATTTCATTAAATATTGACAGAAATTGGCCCTTGTCTTTGACCAAGTTTTGAATTTAGGCCTCTTGTATAATAGAGTTTACCTTCTTTACTCTAATTGGAACAGAGGAAGCGTTGAATTTTCCAGCTCCATGATCCAGATGTGTGTTGTTCTATGAATAAATGCTGCGTGTTTTCAGACAGTTTTTGCAAAAGAACAGCAGCAGAACGTCGTGTGGTTTAACAGCAGAAAATATAATGTTTTACTGGGAGTACTTGGAGAAGTTTGCAGACAATACTTTATTTGTGCCACATTGGAAACCTGTCACCGTATGAATTTCCAAAAATGTGACTTAAACTCAGAGCCGCCTGTCAAGACTCAGAGTTTGTAGAGTTTGCATTTCATTCTCACAAGGTAGATGTTGAGCCGTAGAAAAGGATTAAACATATAGCACGTAAGAGTTGCACTCATTTAATGTAAATTTGAGAGATAAATAATTTTAAGAGAGAAATATTGGACCTTAAATTCTCAAAGTAAAATGAATTATTTTTTCGTTTACCAGTGAATCAAACATTACCTTAATTTAATCTATTTCACAATTAACTCATAAAACATAAATTATGAAAGGTGACTTTGGGTTAAAATGGGGCTGCAAGTATAATCATAATAACATTAAACTGACTTTTACAAACTATTTCACATCTAATTTATGGTGGTTTGGTTTATGTAGTGCTGGCCCAGGCATGGACCACCTCTGCATGGCAAACCAAACCACATCTGGGCCACCAAATGATTTACTCTTTCTGGGCCTATTTTCAACCATCCCCATTCCAAAACCCCTCAAAAAACAATATATACGTGCTAATTCTCATTAAGTGCCTAAATATCTTTATTAGCAAAGGCCCAAACACAAATAAGTGTTTCATATTCTATAAAATATAAAAGCTCAGTGATGCAGACATCTTATTTGAGAATAATAATCTTTACAGTTAAGTTGGAGGATTTTAAGTTTCTGAGTGTTTTGTTCGTAAGTGAGCTGAAGATGGATCGACAGGTTGTCGCCTCATCCTCGGTAATGAGGGTGTTGCTACGGTCAGTCGTGGTGAAGAAAGCTCTGGATTTACTGGTCTGTCTACATTCCAACCCTCACCTGCGGTCATGAGGTTTGGATCATGACTGAAAGAACGAGATCCTGGACACAAGCAACTGAGATGAGCTTCCTTCCGGGTGGCCGGGCTCAGAGACAGGGTGAGGAGTTCGGAGTAGAGCCACTGCTCCTCCGCATCAAAAGGAGTCAGTTGAGGTGGTTCATCTGATTAGGAGGCCTCCTGAACACCTCCCTTTAGAGGTGTTCTGGGCACGTCCCACTGGTGGTAGGATCAGGGGAAGACCCAGGACTCACTGGTCTGGGAACACCTCAGGGTCCCTCAGGACAAGCTGGAAGGTGTCACTGGGGAGAGGGAAGTCAGGGTTTCTCTCCTGGACCTGTTGCCTCCAAGACCTGGCTATTGATAAGCAAGAGAAGATGGAGATGCAGTTTAGAAACCTCATCTAGCTCCAGTTTTGCAATATTTTAGTCGTAGATCTACCTATCTAATATCATTCAATAAAAATACAGATTTGCCAACATTTTGTTTCCAGAACAGTTGTCTGTTTATCTGGGTTTTGATGAAACACCTCTGACGTCGAGAGAGGCGGCCTTTTGGTGTCCAAATTGAATTGTATTCGTCTTCACATCCAATTAAACTGACTGAATCAAAGACTCTGGTCCACTGAGCAGACTGGGATGTTTCATTTTGATGAGCACAAAGTGTTTTCATCTCAGCAAGCCTTCTGTCTCAGTTTTATGTTTCTCATTAGCGCGTAAACAAGAAGCATTTGTATTTGTTTTGCAGCTTTTCCTACACTGAGCCAAAGCACCTGCATGGAGAATTTAAATTTCAAATGTAAATCCCATACAGCTCTGTTTTTTGTCTGCTAATAATGGTTTCTAAGCTGAGTTGCTATGCTGCCAAACACTTGAAGTTTGAGTGGGTCTCTGGCAGCGGAGCTTGGTCTTCTGAGATGTCTGAAAAGGTAAAGAGATGGTGATTTTAGTCTCCCAGACTACAGCTGCAAACATTAATCAAGCCAGGAGAATCCATTGATGAGAAGTGTTGATGAAACATTTATTTTCCACACCAAGTAAAAGTTAGCTCATAGGGCTTGTTCTTGAATCTTTTGCTGATAAAGCTCCACATAAATTCCTCATTGAGCTCCAGAATAACTCTCTGTTTAAAAGTCTTCCTTCTTCCTCCTCCGGACTCCCCAAGGGACGATCAAAGATCACGACGAAGAACAAAACCTCTGAGCTCTCTATAGAAACCAACTCAATTTATTCAACCGACACAAATCTCAACGATTTGGGACGTTACATGAGGATCTTTCAGAAAAAAAACATTTATATTTAAACTGTTCAACAGTCTTCTTTAATCACCCAATAGGGGAGCAGCAGTGGCTGTAATTAGATGGGAATGACCTCTTTCTCCTCCTCCTCCTCCTCCTCCCCTTTGCTTTGCTCCATATTCAGAGAGCAACAGGTCTAAATCCTGCCGGCTGTACAAAACCAGTGGTTGTTATTTTAATTATTCTATTTCTGCACATAAAGTTTGTTCAAGTGTAGCCCGGATGTTTCGAGCGGCAGTCGAACACGCGAAGAGGCACCCTGGAGTGAGTAAGCCTGTTTTTTAAAAAAACACTTTAGAAGAAATTCATCAAGATTTTAGAAAACTGATTCAAAATCTTCTTTAGTAAATAGAATAGAAACATGTGATTCTTTTAAATTTTGCTAATACAAATGATTTTTGTCTCAATTATTCTTCTCCAGCTTGTTCCAAGTTAAAGATTTAGAGTCCGATTGAAGTGAATTAGGTTTATTTTAATTTAATTTTGCTCACTTCAAAACTGAATCTATAAAACTGACCTGATGTTCCTTTAAATGGACTGATGAGTCTTTGTGTGTTTGTGTGATGCTGGATTCAGTTAAGGCAGAAGACATGATGAGAAGTCTAATTATGTCTCGCCTAATCTTTTCTGAGCTCTAATTCAGTCAGTTCAGTTGCTCCTGCTTGCTTTCAACAGCAACTGAGGCAGGATTAACCTCTAAAATATAAACTGACTAAATCCACACGTTTAGGAAATCAGATCTTGGAACAGAATTTACTGAAAAATAAAATTTTTTCCCCTCCTAGAGAGGGGATGATTTCAGACTTTTTTTAAACAGCTCCACTGTCACAGAGAGGAGTGACAGAGCATTATAAGTTTACGTTGATCTCCTCCCCGTAGAGAGAAAAGAAAAGTAGCAGAGCTCCTCAGTTTGGTGTATCGTACTGAAAACTTGACAAGCTGAGGGAGAAGAGGGAGTAAAACCTCCTACATGAAGGACAGACAGGTGGAGAGAAAGAGACGGGCTGCTTGAGTCGAGCGACAGACAGGAAGTCAGATAGATGAAGAGTTTTTGGGCAAGGAGAACAGAAACTGATGCTCTGATCAAAACCAATAAATTAGCTCATACATGTAACAAAAAAGTAGTTTACAATTTTTAGTTTACAGTTTATGATCACTACAGGTAGGAGGCATAAAAAAAAAACAGTAATTTATGCCGCTATAATTAAAAATAAGCACCAATCCAAGCAGTTTATTCAGTTAGATCATATTTGACAACATATTAACACTCAACAGCTTTAAACCTGCTTCAGGACCTCTTAAACCTGCTGGTCCTTAAACTTTATAGAGTGCTTCATCAGGCTTGTGTGCTGCTAAAAGATCAGTAGATTAAAGAGTGCCGATGCAGCTACTGCCCCAAACATGACTTTATAATAATCTTAAGGTAAAAAAAAGCCAACGTTTTGATGTATGGATTGTATAAGACGTGCAAAAAGAACAAAAATATAAACAAATGTTAAAGCAACTGCCAGGGGCCCATTATAGTCACCATGGCTACCACACATGCGTGTCTGTCACTCCCTGAATGAATAAAAAGGAGACTGAAAAGAAGTCTCAGACAGTCTTTGTGCAAAAAGTACAGGTCAGATCTGAAAAATTCCTAAGCTGTGATGACAAAGAACAAGTAACAAAATTGTTTCTAGAGTTTTTTGTAATGTAAAAGAGTCAAAAAGTAGAAAACTCATAAAAATAATTGTGTTTTAGATTTGCTGCATTTCACTCTCCTACATCCAGTCACAGATTCATCAGGTTCATTTGGACCACAGGACCTGCTCTGTGGCCCGACCAGACCTCTAATTAATCCTCTGAGCTGCTCCTAATCAGCTGGTTTTAAACCTGATTTAAACTGTACAGAGCAAGGAACAAATATGCTTTGGGTTTTCTGCTAAACTTTGTGGCGAAAAACTGAAGAGTGTCTAATTTAAAATGCATAATAAATTAAAAAATAAATGGACAATGTGGGGCATACAGCTGACTAATGGGGATCATTTACAAATAAACAAATAAACAAACAGCTGAATCAAAATCATGTCACATAAAGCTGTATTTTAACAGCTGCAAATTTAGGATTAGGACCATGTGGTTTTCCCGTTTCATTGAGCCCGAGGATGATTCAGTTGAAACATATTGTGTTTTTTCTGCTACATACCTGGTTAAGCATTATTTTGAGTTTGTTATCAGCAAGTAATAAAAAAAAATATTAAAAATTAAAAAATTTTCATTACACATACATTTTATTGTTAAGACAAATTCCAAAACAAAATGAGCTGAGTTGTGGTGCAGCTCAGCCTTTATACAAGTGTTGCTTTAGTTAGGGGTTATTCTGTTTTTCTATCCTTCAGAAAGTAAAAAATACACCTGAGGAAGCCTGATGTTTTTGTTTCTATCTGTTTCTCCTCAGCTTGTCCCTCAGATGTTCTTCATCTGCCTGGGGATGGGCGGAGCGTTCATGTACCTGATCAGGCTGGCCAGAGGTCCACATGTAACGTAAGACCCCAAAAACTTCATAAACCTTTTCTTTTTTTGGCAACAGTCTGAGTCTCTATTAATAAATAAAAACAGTTCTTGACCTACTTGAGTTTAATAGTTCTAGCAATAGTTGCATTTTAGTTTGCCTCCTGTGCTCAGACATGATGATAAATCAAATCAAATCTTAAAGATGATCGATAAACTGGTATAGATTTTAGTTTATTTGTCATACTTGAGATGAGAAGAAGTGAAAAAAAAGGGCAGTGGTTGTTTATAATATTCCATTTGTCATTTTGCTTTTTTAACATGTTCATTTTCACTGTTTGTATTATTTAAACAGTTTTTGTTGGGGAATAAAGCTGTTGCTGTCATTCCTGTACAGAAGATAAAATAAAAAGGAAATTGCTCTTTAAGATAAACAGGGTGAAATCTACATTGTAATCATACTTTTAGATTTTTTAACCAGAGACCCATGCCTCTCTACTTATTTATTTCTCCCTGACATGCAAATTTTAGTATATGGGGGAAAAAAACCCAAACATTTAAAATTACATATTGGTGCTCATATTTCACTTACATATCCTCTTACTGGACTCCTGCCAACCATATTGTTCATTTATGAAACCTCATTATATATGCAGCTACCCTAATAATCCTTTATGCAGCTTATAAAAAAAATATATATTATTTGCATCAGTGATTGTTTACAAGCTTTAATAAAATCAGATAGAAGCACAATCAACTAAACTAGAATGGAATAGAATAGAATAGCCTTTATTGTTCCTTAGTGGGGCTATTCCAATGTACATCAGTAGTTACAGATAGGGTAAAAATAGAACAACAAAAACAATTTGAACATGAAAAACAGAAATTTAAAGAGAAAACAGAAATGTGAACAAAAAGTTTTACGAGTACCAAAATACAAAAACTTGAAGTATACATCATCCTGAGAATACTGGATGTACAATACAAGCATGGACTCCCTGCAAAGAACAAATTAAATTATATAGCAATTGAAAATTTGGAAAAACAACAAATGTGTTCTGAAATTTACCCTCAAGTCTTGATTCATTAAAATTAAAATGTATAGCTTAATTACAGTTACTCTTACGTGTTCCTTTGGGATTCCAAAGAGGCTTAAAGTTTCTACAACTCTCTGTGTTTGTGTGTTCAGCTGGAACAAGACGGAAAACCCTGAGCCGTGGAATAAACTCGACCCCACGTACCAGTACAAGGTAACCCAGATCACACACTAACCAGACCGTGGGAAGTGGGGGTGCTGAGGGTGCTACAGCGCCCTGCTGTGGATGACAAGAAGTAACATGTAAAAAAACAAAACAACACAAAAAAAGAGCATTTTACAAGTACTTGTACAAAATGCCACAATACCTGTGTTTTTAAAGTGTTTTAAAGTGTTTTTAAAGTCATTGTGTAATGGTTCAGTTCTAACTCAGTACTTGGTATCAACAAGTAACCAAACTGAGAAAAACTGGTATCTGGACCCCCCCTATCCACTAGTTTTGTATGAGTTTATATTAAAGTATATTTTTATGATAATGACTGAAATTGAGTTCCTGTTTGGTCACATGCCTGATCAGGACATGGTTTCTCAGTTTACACGTTCAGCTCTAGAAACTAAAACAGCTGCAGTTTGAGGATTATTGTTAAATTAATTGTTTCTTTGTTCTACAGTTTGTGGCCATCACCACAGACTACAAAAACCTGAAGAAGGAGGGTCCAGAGTTCTGATTCTCACAAACTGGATTTAAAAAAAAGAAGAAAGAAATCCAAAAGGACCTGATCTCAGATTTTCTCTTCCCGTCCTTCTGGACCTCGACACTGTAACAAGAGGGTGAATTGGATCCCAAATCAGGACTTGTAACAAACTCTTTAGTGTTTCTGAGCCTGTGTGATTTCATAAACAAAAACAACACAAAAAAAACAAAAAAAAACACAAAAACGCTGCTGGTCACCTGGTAAATGTGACCCAGATTGTCGTAGATGTTTATTGAAAAATGAGGCATTCATTCTGACATTTACTGAAGGATTATAATGTGCTCCTGCAGCTTCTCTGTTTGTTTACCAGAACCTCTGATCAGAGCTTCCATTGTATTTAAAATCATACAAATCACTTCGCTTTGTAGATATGTTGAAAATGTCTTGTTTAGGTAATTTTACTGTATATTTGATTGTTTCTCATCTGTCATCCTGCTCAGAAATCAATTAAACAGCAAGAAAAAATGTAGAAAATAGTGAAAATGATCTAAATATTATCTAAGTAAGGCTCCAAATATTAAAATAAAGTTTTGAAGCAAAAAAATACTGGTAAGTTTATCAATCTTCCTTTCCTTACATTTTTAACTTTACAAGTATTTTTTAATGTTGCAAGTATGTTTTAAGTTGCATGATTCGTTTGCCACTTGTTCAGGGTCAAATGTTTGACACGTGACTGAGCTGCCACCAAATTCAACTGTTACGCTGTCAGTGTGTTGCTTAGACTGGATTTTGTCAGTAAATAAACTTGTCATTCATGCTTGGTGGAGGGGTTTTCTTTGACACAGACAGGTGAGTTTTTATCAAACACCTGCGTGGAGCTGCGTCAGATAAAGATCTTTTTCTGCACACAAAGATGAATTGTTTGGTGGCAGCACAGCTGTCATTCAGAGTCTTATAGTGTGTGTGTGTGTGAGTGTGTGTGTGTGTGTGTGTGTGTGAGCAGCCTTTGATCAGCGACAGCACGGACAGGACTCAGAACAGACCTCCTCTGTGTGTTGCTGACAGCAGAACTCCGGTTAGAACCTGAACAAACTGAACCGACTCCGAGTCGTGTTTCCATCCTTCACAGGAAAATGACTTTGTTTACGCTGATTCAGTGCAAACATCACCCACGATCTGATTGTAAAAACATTTAGCTTAAAGTCATCCTAACATGGGTCATACAAAGAACCAGTAAAATCACATTATTGGATGTTAGTTTGGCAGAAATGTGGTTTTAAACATCTGGATCCTCTGTTTCAAGAACTCACAACAAAATAACAGATTCATCTTTACTATCTAGCTTTTGAAAATAATTTTTTAATTATCTGACTAAATGATATACATGATCAGACAAGACATACACTATATTTTCTTATGATTATAGGCTCTCTGAGGGCCTCTCAAGGCTTAATTTATTATTATTTTTAATAATATCAATAATTAATTTTATTTAGAGGCACCAAAAGGACACTAAACAGGCAACAGATACATGTAAAAACATAAAGAATCTAAAATATGCATGTAAAAACATAAATACTAAATAAAAACAGCAATAGAACAAAACTCCGAGACTTCAAATCAACTGGAGTAAATGATCCTGAAGAGATGGGTTTTTAGACGGACCTTAAAAAGAGGAACTGAGTCCAAGCTTCTTATTTTGTGAGACAGGATTTTACTTTGGCTGCTTTTTCCCCAATTTATTTTCTGTCTAGTCCTTATGCCTCTTTAAAACCATATATCAGGGCTATTCAACTGGCAGCCCGCAGGCCACATCCGGCCCGCGAGTGACCAAAGTATGGCCCGCCCATTAGTTCATTCATCTCTTAATCCCAAACCCCAAGTTTTCTACTTTAATTATTTTAGTTTTAAACATCCAAGACAGTTAAAACTACAAGCAGTTGAAGATAAAACTATGAAGGTAAAAATAAAATTGATTAAAAAATTTGGCAAATAAGAGATGTCAAAATAACATTTGTGTTAAATAGGAGGTATAATGTGTTAATTTTGACATTGTTTTATCATCACTACTTTTATCCAGCGGCCGGCGGTTCTCTACTGTGGACGACTGCCGTCCTGCACGGTTGGTGTTGTTGAATCCAGGAGCTACAAACATCAGGCCCGTGTAGGTGAGCCATGCCGAGACGCGGGCAGGGGAGAATAGACTCAGTAA
>JARVJO010000024.1:18714216-18775935 GCA_031762555.1 Cynodonichthys magdalenae | reverse complement strand
TTTTTCTTCTTTCTGCTGCCTTTCATTTTATTTGCAAATTGTATTATTTGTTATGTGTATATCATTTGTTTTGTTTTGAAATGAAATGAATAAATCTATTAAATCATTAAATCAAAAAAATCATTAAAATCAAATCAATCATTAAATCAAAATCATTAAATCATTACATAGGGTTCTGTATGTTGTATATTTGGTTAAATGCAGCAAAATAAATTATTTCAAAGGTAACTGATCTTTGTAATACTTGGTTTATTTACATAGTGACTTTAATTGCTAGATGTTCGGCCCCTGAGCTGTTGGCCTGCAGTAACTGTGGCCCCCGGAGAAATTTAGTTGAATAGCCCTGCCATATATTGTATTACGAGCTTATATATTCGGGTAAGTGCTCATTTGAAAGACAAAAAAGTGTCAATTAAAACAAATAAACACTCTTCTACAGCAGATAAGCATATTCAAAGACTGTAACTTTAAGAAGCAGGTAAACATTTAATCCTGAGATCCTCCAGTTTATCTACGGTTTTGACAATCAGTTCTTTGAAATAAAAAAACAACTTTTTGGTGTTGAAGAACTTTTTTAATGCATTAAAATTCATTAAAATCATTCAGGTTGACTTTTTTCTGTGTATTTTAATAAAGATGTGTGAATATCAAACTGCTTTTTCACCATTTTGCGTGACAATCAGATTACAGTAGATTACAGTGGCAGTAACAGGAAGTAGTGTGAGGAAACTTGAAGTCAATTGATTTTCTAAAAACTGTTCTAAAAACGTTAAAAAACTGACACGCAGCAGCTGTCAGGTCATGAGAAAGAGGCAGAGAGACGAGTTGGGTCAGTCTTTTATTTTGTTCTCTCTCTCTCTCTCTCTCTGTGTGTGAGTGTGTGTGTGTGTGTTAGTCAGTGTGTGTGTTATTTCATGTTTGTGTGGGTTTGTTTGTGTTTGCAGCTGAGAACGGCCTGCATCTCTCTGACCTGCAATTCATCTGACCTTTGTCCTCAGAGCAGAGACATTCCTCTGTCAGGAACAGAAGCAATGACCGTCAGCTGAGGACAAACAGACAAACAAACAATAACAACAAAAGACAAAAACTGGGCTAGAAAACAAAGACGTCTGACTCAAAACAAATATCCAATTAGGGTTTTTTTGTCCTCAAATATGCAGCAGGGCTGATTGATGTCTCATTTTATTTTGCTTTGTTATTTCCTCGTAAGTCTGACATTTTTTTTCTCATGATAATAAACAAAAACATAAAAATGAAATTAAAACAAAGTTAAAGGTGAGTCTAAACGTTATGATTCTGAGTGTATTAAGATTTAAGTGTTAAACAGAAATTTGATCTCAGACGTTTTATTGGTGAATGATGTTTATGTTTTTCTGATAGTTTATTTATTACAGCATCAGATCAGTAAACAAAGAGTATCACTAAAATCCAAATAAAATAAGTGTTCAAGCTGTTTTTTTCAATTTATTTTTTAAATCTACTCTCTGGTTCGACATAACAATATCCATGTAAAGTAATGTCAATTCCTATGAAAATCCATCCATCCTGCATTTTAGCTTCAGAGGTTTTATTTTATATGTAAAAAAACTTTTATGTTCCCATGGCTCATGCAAATTTAAGAAAAATTTCTAAGAAAGCAGTTTTATGCAGTAAAACCATTTATTTATTAGATTCATGTGATTTTGTCTGGACTACTTTTTGTTTTACTTTTTAAACTTTTTTTCCCCATTTATTTAGTAGCAACAGTTTATTTTTCTAAACTGGTTTCTTTTCATTTATTTTTAAATATGTTGCCAAGTCAGTGCTTGGAATTCATGACTCGAAGAAGTCAAATGAAATAATTCAGGTGTTTGAAGTTGAATCAAAATCACAAGAAAAAGGCTTGTCAAAACTAAATCAAAACAAAAATCTCTGACGCGACTGTCTTCCTGTCACAACTGTCTTGGGATCAACTTCTTTCCCCCCTTCTGCACAGTTCCCTCAAATAGACAAGAGGAAACGACTGGAGGAAATTCCATCTCTTCAAACAGTTTGTAAAATTCACAGAGGCTCCTCCTTTATTACAAAAACCATTTTCTTTTCATCTGTGACACAGAAGCAGTTGTTTACGGCTCATGTAAACATTTGCAGGAAAGTTTTAGCAATTAGTGTAAGATTAATTACAGATTTCCTCTCTTCCTGGGTTAACCACAATAAAAATAAAAAACTACATAAAATAGTCTGTAAACAAGAGGAATGATGTTTGTGGTGTTGAAATGTTCATTGCTTATATAACGTTGGCTTTTTACACATAAATCGTGCAAAAACACAAAAGTGCTGTATGACAGATTTGTTGAGAAAATGCCAAACAAACACATAAATAACTGTACTTTCTTCAGAATTAAAAACTAACATCATGCTTGCTGTGAAAGTTTGAAAAACATCGACTTCACTTCAAGATGTCAAGCTTGTTTATTTGTAATTTTAAATATTATTGTTTAATATTTCTGGATGAGCCATGTCAAAACTCCAATTATCTGATTTATTTCCTGTTTATCAACAAAATCTGTTGACAAATATGGAAAAACTACATTATTTTTGTTTGACTTTTAAAGAACAGGTTATTGTTAACCAACTAAATGACTCACAACACAACACTGTTGTAAAAAGATCAGTTTATTTATTAACATGACATTTATCATAATTACTACTTCTCCTATTAAGATATTCTATGTTTTAACTACTTTAACATTCAATATCTGTTTATACACCAGACATCATTTATGGATTCATCAGATGACAAAAACAAAATATAAATAAAAACTTTCATATTTGGATTGTTAGTGAATATTTGATCATTCAAATACACCAATTATAGATGTTAAACTATGAAATTTCAAATGTAAAGGACCATTTTAGCATATTATGTTTTTTTTTGAGCAACTAACAAGAAATTTGTCATTTTTAACATGTTTACATCCTATTTCTCTGATAAATCGGCTGATATGTTGTCATTAGAACATGTAGCAGTACACAGGACCTAATAAATAATTTTACATCACACTTCTACAGGAGACTGATGGGATATGAGAGAAGCAGCTCATTTGCTGTGTTTTTAATGATCAGAGAATCCTGGCATTGGGAAGGGCCGAGCAAATCGCTCCACCTGCTGGCGGAGCTCCGCAATGTTCGCCACGGTGTCCGGGTCCTTCAGCAGGAAGGACTTGAAGGTGGACAAGTTTCCTGACGGGAGATACTAAATAAATAAATTGCACAAACAAACATCACAACAATTTGCCTTTTAACCCCACATTATTTTTGTCACTTTTACTGATTGATCAGTCCGTTTAAACAAATAGAAACCACCTCACCAGTTTTTTTCTTAACTTCCAGCGCGATCTTAATGCCTTCATCCATGAAATCTACAACCGTTTCAAAATCAGCCTCCTTAAACTGACGAGACGTCAGAGCTGGAGTTCCTGCAGATAAATCAATCACAACAAACAAAAACAAAGTATGAAGCGTTCTAATGTTTACAGCTCTGATTTGTTTTGTCGACACGGTGGCTCAGTTGGTAGAGCTGGCTGAGGACCTTTCTGGGCAGAGATTGCATGGTCTCGCTGTGCACATGTGTGTTTTCTCTCTGTACTCCAATTTCCTCCCACAAACCAATGACATGAATGTTAGACTACCCGCAGCACTAAATTGTCCCTAGGTGTGAGTGAGACAGTGACTGGCTGTCTCCTATGTGTCCCTGTGATGGTCTTGCGACCTGTCCAGGGTGTTCCCCTCGCACAGTGTCTGGTGGACCCCCACAACCCTAAAAGAAAGAAGCAGGTAAAAGATTTTGGATCTGTTTTTACCTAGTCGGAGCCCTCCTGGTGTGAGTGCGCTCTTGTCTCCGGGACAAGTGTTCTTATTGGCTGTGATGGACACCAACTCCAGGACCCTCTCAACTCGAGCCCCGTCTATCCCACGAGGTCGAAGGTCAACCAAAACCAGGTGGTTGTCTGTTCCTCCTGGAAAGGAGGAAAAAAAGAGATTAAACTTGATTTAAAATAAACTCAGACTTTCATGCTGACTCCAGTGTTTGACTTCAAATTCAGACTTTTTTTTCCCCCATTCAGTTGTGGAGTTAAAGTTAAGTGAACTTATCTAGATTCATAAAAACAGAATGCAAAACAGGCTGCAGGAGTGACAAGAACAAAACATTGCATCAGATATTTGAGAGGAACGTGCAGTAACAGTTGAGCTTCTGAATCTAATTTCATATTTTCAATTCATTTGTCAAAATATAAAGTTTTTACATATATCCTATAGCTTATATTAAAACCCCCACCTGACACCAGGGTGTAGCCTTTCTTGAGCAGAGCGTTGGCCATGGCTTTGGCATTCAGCAGCACCTGAGCAATGTACTGTTTGAACATTGGAGTGGAGGCCTGCAGAGACACACATGATCCTGCATGACGGAGGACCTCCAGCTCAGAATACATGAACATTTTAAACATGAGGTTACAAAATCTTTATTTAATTATCTCTGCTGAACACTGATCCGGACCTGTCTGAGAGCGACGGCCACCCCAGCGATGGCGTGGTTGTGTGGTCCTCCCTGAAGTGACGGAAACACGGCAAAGTTCACCCTGTCTTGGAGGTCATACAGCACCTCCCGACCTTTGGCGTCCACAGATCGCACACCTTTGCGGTAGAAAATGAGGCCGGCTCTGCAGAGCGAAATTAAGACACCACATGTTGCACAGCAGAGGTCAATAAAAATGGATTCCATATATTATTATTTTTTTAACTTTGTGATCAGTACATGCACCTTGCACCCCGCAGGGATTTATGGGTGGTGGAGGTGACCAGGTCGGCGTGTTCAAATGGGGAGGAAACGGCTCCAGCTGCCACCAGACCACTGATATGAGCCATATCTGCCAGCAGATACGCATTCAGCTCTACACACAGCTGAAAGACACACAGTCAGGCTCACTAAAAACTGTTTTTTACATACTCTGCCATGCTGCAGATACTGGGATGGGGAACCTTTTTCATGCGTGAATAGTCAATGAGGCGAGCGTAGGCGCTGGTTCCTGCAATGATCAGTTTGGGTCTAAAGAGGCGAGCCGTCTTTTCCAGCTGCTCATAGTCGATTAGACCTGTTTGAGGCTGAAAACACAGAAAGAAAACAGCGTTTGTCTCACTTGTTTCGAAAATGTTCTTAACAGGTTAGTTTTGGACCATTATGTCACTGATCAAACTCTACTCACATTCAATTTGTAAGGCATGGATTCAAAATAAATGGAGGTGGCTGAGATTCTCTTGGTGTCTGTCATGTAGCCATGGGTCAAGCTGAAATAAGACAGAAAACAAAATGCTCATTCTTACTGACACTATGGAAGGCTAAACATGAGTACACACAGATTACCTAAAGGATTTGCTACAGTTGGCTCATTGTGGCATCTTGGATGTTTTAGTAGCCAAAGAAAGACCTACTCAATGTCAGATAGGTGGTCATAATGTTATGGACGGTTGCTTTATTCATGAATCTTTGAGAGCGACAAGTGTAGGCGTACTAAAATGTTAATTATTGGATAAACTTGATGTTCAATTTAACATTAAAATATGAGTGAATATCAACAACACATCAAGTGTTGAGATGTAAAGTAAAAGTAGTTAAATCCATTAATATTCACCTTTTGCAAATGTACAAAACTGTATTACATAAAAGGTAGATAATCTCTTACAGTCCCCCTACCAGCCAGCCATCGTATTAACTTTATACAGAGTGCCTGACTGTGAAGCCTGAGCTGCTCATTTCTTCCTGTTCTCTGACTGTCATATAAAAATCTGCTCATTTAAAAGAGGTTTTCAGTCAATGTCAGGTTCAGAATTTATCACTTTAATCCCACTTGATGTCGAGCCTTAAAAATGTTATTCGTTTTTTTATGTAGAAAGGATTCAAACAACAAAAATAAAACAAAAATACTTTGGAAAAAAAAGAATTGCCTGTGGAGCTAAATTGGTATCATGTTTGGTCAAAAAAAATTTTGAAAACTGAAAGAAACAAAAATTTAAAAGAAAAGTTAAAAACTACTTGTCAGATTCAATTTTTTCCATTTTCAGTTAAGTATGTGATACAACAGCCTGCCATACCTTTATTCATATTATGCAACGGCCTGCCATACATTATTGATTATATTATACAACAGCCTGCCACACTATTTCATTATTTGACACAACATACTTTACTGATATAAACTACTTATGTAATAGGAAAAATATAGACAAATTCTGTATCATATTTTGCAAGATGAGTCCCTGAATGCTAATTTTCAAAACAATAAACATAAAATATCAGTGATGTTTTAAAAGGTATTTCCAGTTCCCACTTTTATGAACATTCTTTGTCAGTTTCAAATCTTTTTTTTTATTCTAAAATTGCTTTTCAGATTCTAATTTAATTCTTAAGTTTACAAATCTTTTTTTTTCCTTTCTAATTTCAAACAAAAAAAAGTTTTTAAACAAGTTTTATGGCCCAATTTAGCTCCATAGATTTCCCCCACAAGGTTTTAAAGCTTATTTGATTATCGCCTTTATCTATCAACTTTTTAACCAATTATTGCAACATTTTTAATTGGTGAAGTCTCTGACAGTAGAGATGCCTTGTTTACTCACTGTCCTCCATCAGGCAGATCCAGGCCCATGATGCGGTCATGAGGCTGCAGCACAGACGAGTAGGCTGCAAAATTAGCCGGAGATCCGGAGTACGGCTGCACGTTGACACCCCACAGGGTTGGATCCAGACCGAAGGCTGTGAGCGCTCGCCTTTGACAGAGCAGCTCGATCTGGTCGACGACCTCAGCACCTCCATAGTACCTGAAAAGTTCTCACACACTGAGTAAAACCTGACTGTGACCATTTGGATTCCATCAGATCAACTGAACTACTTTTTTTCCTCCATTGGGTTCTATTATTGTGAACGCAGATTCAACATTTACACTGATAGTTTTCTCTTAAGTTTTTCACAGTTATATTGTTGCAATCAATCAATTTGTGCATATTTTGTGCTATTTTAGCCAATCATAAATTCAAATGTTCAGCTCAGAAGATAGGTGCTATGACCTTCTGTTTTAGTAACCTTTATACTTTTTAAAAAATATCTTTCTCCTAGAAACACAGTGATTGAGATCTCTTCAAATCCTTCAAAAATATTTAGTGTTTTACTGTAGCTTTTAGCTAACATGTTACTGCATTAGCCAGTGATGTTCTATATTTAGCCATCTGTAGCTTCTAGCTAACTTTTTACAGCATTTAGCTAGTGCTGTGCTACTTTCAGCTAAACTTTTACTGTATTTAGCTAGTGTTGTGTTACCTTTAGCTAAACCTTTAATACAATTATCTAGTGTGCTACTTTTAGGTTTTAGGTATTTTTAGATAGCCTTTTGCCAGTTTTAGGCTATAGCTAAATTAATTTTGACTGAAACCTTTGCTCAGTTTACTGTACCATATAGAATACAGTACATATTGTTTAAATAATTCAGTTTTATATGGGGTCATTATCATTGTATGGCATCATTTTTGCACCATTTCCTGTGCAGCTATGTTACATTGTATTGCATAATCCTGTGTCACGTTTACTGAAATTTATTTTACTGAATGGCATCATCCAGAACCTTCAGGTCCACAGTGAGGGTTCAGCTGTTTCAGTCAATTAAATTTGACAAAACCTAATAAATACTTTGGTGAGATGATCATTCTATTTTGATTGTTGTGTTTACCTTTGTCCAGGGTATCCCTCAGAGTATTTATTGTTCAGACAGGAGCCTTGTGCCTCCAGAGCTGCACGGCTGCAGAAGTTCTGACAAAAACAAACGAGCAAACTGTCACAGGTTGCACATACAAATCAGAACACTGTCACTTTCTAAAAATAGTCTTTGTTTACCCAGAAAAGACCGAACAAAGAGAATGGAACCACACTATTAATATTAACAATCAGGTATGAGTTTGAGTTCATGTCTCTTACAAAACCCAGATGAAACAATCAGAATGCAAACCCAATGAGTTGCTGCAATACAAGATCATAAAGGGGATTATATTATTTTATATAAATGTAATAAAAAATAGAGTTAAAGCTTTTGTATAACTGCAGAGAGAGCTGCAGAAAAAAAGAGAGAGAAAAGAACTGAATGCAAATGAATTTTCTTCATGTGTCAGTTTTTCTTTTTTCTCCCACTCTCACTTCAGCTCATATTTCCTCTGACTCTTCCTCTGTATCTTCTCCTCCTCCTCCCAAAGTCTCGTTATTACACTCAGCCTGTCACAGCTCAGGGATCGCTCAATCATTCTAGTGAGGTTTAAATCCAGTCCCCTGTCTCAGACAGAAAACTCCATCCTGACACACACCGACCCCTCCTCCCCCATCTCAATTCAAAATGTGCAGATCAATAAAAAACTTCACTGAGGAAAGTAATAGGATAATTTGACAGCGTTCTTTTAGAAAAAAACGACTCCTCTGGGAGAGGAACTGCAGAGGAGAATGACTGACAGAACTTGAAAGTGAAATTCTCTCAGAACATCATTGTGACTGATGGAGCTGTAGATTTATAATTGTAGAAGAATTGTGGGGAAAAAAAAAGTGACCCCCCCCCCCCCACACACACACACACACACACACAGCCTAAATGAAATCAGTAAAATAAAATCCAAAGAAGCCTCAGAAAACAGTTCAGTTCTAGTGTTTTCAGTGCTGAGGAAGAACCCTCTGCAGAAAATAACTTGTTTTATACCTTCCAGTCCACACTGCACTTCTTCTCAGCACAAGCTTTCCTTATTTACAGACTGAAATAGAGCAAAACCTTATGGAGTACTGAACCTAATTCTAACCACACTTTCAATCAAATTAGATATTTAATCTATTGCACACGTTTGCTGAGTGGTAAGGCTGCTGTTTGTTGATTTAACTCATATTAACTATAGACAATATGGAACAAGTCATCAAAAAGTAATGGAAAAGCTGAAATGTGTTCATGTTGTAGTTTAAGTTGAGAGGTAAAAGAAGGTGGACCCAAATGTAGGATATCAAAGCCTGATCAGTCAGTGAGGGAGAATAAGAAAGTTATATAAATCAAATCACAAGGCACTTTGCAGAAACAACAACACTGGAACAAATTTACTGCCTCTGATGGTGATCACATAAGAAGACAGCAAACTTTGACATATCAACATGAACCTCAGAAGTGAAATAAGAAAATGAAGAAAAACAAAACAGAATGAACAAAAAGTGCTTGATTTTCAAAATAAAACAGACAGAAACCTTAAACCTAAACACTAACAGAAGCCGATCTTTACAGAATCCAGAAGAACATGAGGTATGAAAATTGTGATAAATAAAAAAAGGAAAAAAATCCAGCCAAAAATAAACCCTAAACCTGAAAACAATGGTTAAAAGAAAACTCACTAAAACCAAACTCAGAAAACAAACCAGCTTAATGGTTTACTAAATGCTGTTCTGAACAGAGCTTCCCGGTCAGAACCAGCTGTTTCTGCAGCACTGTTACACACAGAGTCCAAGTACAGAGCAAATATTTAAACAAATATGTTTTTACAAGTTGGTACTTATTACAGTTTTAATTAAACATGAAAAACAGAGGAAGGTGCAAGTTTAATAAAATATGTTTTATAATCACATTCATGTTATGGTCTTATATTTATCACTGGACCTTTCAATTGTGTGTGTTGGTGTTGATTGGATTTGCTAAATGGCTTTTGTTTTATTTCATGATTCATGTGCTTAGTTTGATTTTCATTTTCTCTTTGCTTTTTCTTCAAACACATTTTTTAAAAAGAATAAAGAACTTTGTGTATCTCTCATTTATTATTTTAATGAATATTTAACCTTTCGTCCCTCACCAAATCTTTGTGTTCTTCATCCTTCCATCAGGTCATTCTGTTTATAGTTTTCTACAATCAGACATAGTTTCTGCAATATAACCCATCGCTTCAATTTCTTTAAAAACATTATTGGTTGTGTGTTAGCTGTTTAGCATAGTTTTGCCCTTTTTAGCTTTAGCATAATTCAGCTAATTTTAGCTACAATTTTGCAAATTTTGGCTTTAGCAATCCTTTTGCTAATTTTAGTTACTGTTCTGCTGCTTTTAGCTCTTTGCGCTTTTAGCTTGTGTTCTGCTGATTTTGGTTTGTTACTATTTTTTATCTCAGTTTCAGCTTCTTCAGCAAATTTCAGCAGAATCATTTAGAACTTAACATTCAGTCTGTGTTTTTATAAAAAAATCCCTTTGCCTAGTTTTATTTTATTTAGTTTAGTTTATTTTGGTCATTTTCTGTTTTTGGACATTTAATTGTCTTTGCAGCTTCTTTCATTTTTGTCAGAAACTTTATTTCTACCCTCCCTGCTACCAGCTCTCATTTTGGTCTCCCAGTCTTCACCCTTATATCAGATCAGGCTCCTGGCTGTTTATTGTATTATTATTTTAAACGGTGGGTCTCACCTCTGATGCAATAAGCTCCAGTCCACGACACTGCCTGTCCTTCTCCTGCTGCAGGAGATTCCACATTTCTGGGTCATCCTGGGAAAGGTTCTCCTGTCCAGTCCATCCGCAGCCCCCGCTGCCGAGGTTCCTTCTGGACAACTCCAAAGTGATCGGACCCTCTCTCCCCCCTAAACACCCTGCACCTCTTAGAATGAGGGGCTGCATCACAGGAGAGAGGATGAACACAGAAGGGACATAAAAACAAACTGATCAATAATCAGTCTAAAACATTTCAACACAAACATCCTGGAGAATATTGTGTTGTTTTTATAACACTGTCTTTTGAAACCTTCTTAAAGAACAGAGCAGCAGGGAAATAAAAACATTCTGTCACCCAAGATTACTTTAACGCGTTTCTGTAGAGGTTCAGAAACAAAGAGATAGAATAATGTGCCTTTTGATGTTTGAAACAACCCATCAAATGAAAAGCAGTGAAACAAACATGATTCGGTGAAGTTATAGAAAAGCTGAAAGTGAAAAACTGTAGGAAGCAGGTTCTGTTTGTCCGAATGTTCTGTAAGTATGTGCTGCTTTGGCCCAAAA
This sequence comes from Cynodonichthys magdalenae, assembly GCA_031762555.1. NCBI lineage: Eukaryota > Metazoa > Chordata > Actinopteri > Cyprinodontiformes > Rivulidae > Cynodonichthys > Cynodonichthys magdalenae. Next base: position 18,764,866 of record JARVJO010000024.1, on the reverse strand, counting down.
CGCAGATTAAAGTAGAAATATCTGTTAATGGAAGTCTTCTCTCATCTTTATCAGTCATGATACCAAAAAAAAAACAAAAGCAAAAAAAAAAACCCAGCCAGTATCACTCGTGTTTGTAGCTTTTTACTGTTTAAAACAGAATTTTCTTCAGAGAAGAAGAAACTGAACTCAACTATTCTCAAATTCTAGATCTGCAGCTGCTGGGCGGTCAATGATGTCGTCTTGTAATTGTGAGGCTTATTTTTCCAGAAATTGTAGTTTCTTAGTTTAAACATTGTTTTTTATAGTGTTCCATTGACAATGAAAGTTGGGTTGGTGAGATTTGTTGTATAAAAAAAGTTAAATTGATCTTTTCCAACTCTTTCAACTTCAGTTAAATGTCCTTAAAAAAATGGAAACTCTTGAACAAAGACACTTTTTGTTTGGCAGATAGTTTAAAAATAGAAAAAAACACACCCACACTGTTAAAGCAGACAGTTCTGCAGTCAAGAATGTGACATGCTGACCTAAAGTTGTAACATTGAGTGACTTACTAACAACTATTTAAACATGCAAAAAGAAAATAGTCCTTAAAGCCGTATTTTGCATCTGTTTCTAATGAATTATTGCACTTACCCGTAAGGCCTGCCGTAGCGACAGAGAAAACATGTTTGAGACAGCCTGAGGTCTGAAATGAAAAACCTCCAGGGTTCAAAGGGTGAAAGTGAGATCGAACTGGAAGGAAGCCAGGGACATGCGTAGTCTGAGTTGCTGATAAAACAAGCAAAATGTCTGTTTTATCTCAGACTGAAGGAGTTATTTAAAGAGAAAAACATCCAAAAAGTAAGCACTTAACCTAAAACTGCTAAATAAATCATTTACACTTGAAGTCAGTTTGTGTTAATTAAAAAAAAACATGTTTCTAAATATGTACAAGATGTTTTAAAGTGACAAACTAAGAAATTATCATTGCGTAAAGAAATCAGTGATTTATGTTAGTGAATTTTGAGTGGATCAGCTTCAGCAGAAAATTTATTGGCTAAAAGTTCTTGATAATTGGGCCGATGAGAGCAGTTTCAGGTTGCTGATGTGAAGATTTTGGCTCAAACTGCACTTATTTTGTTCAACGTGTGTTTTAAGTTTTTAGTCTTTGTTGTTGTTTAAAGATGATATTTTGATGGATGCATGAGGAATGTACAGTATAAACAGTTCCAGAGTCTCTGAGCTCATCATCCCAGGTGCTGCTGGTTTGGATCTGCCTGAAAGTTGTGGTCCGGGCAGACTTTCTGCACCAGCCTGTAGTCGGTGCCAGTGAAGGCGATGAAGATGCAGATGACCTTAAAGGGCTTGGCGCAGATCCAGGCGGCTTGGGACTGCGTGTTTTCGGAGTAGCAGGTCTGTCCCGGGTCATACATGCAGGGCTTGGTCTTCTTGGACCGGTTGGTTCTCTGGTACTCTATGCGACAGTTGAGTTCGGTCACCATCATCACGTCCCGCTGGGATTTCTGGTGATCAGGGGGAGCAGAGCTGGTGGACTGAGGGGCGCTGGAGAGCTGGGACGTCAGGTTTGGGAACATGACTGAGTTTCTGATCTGGCTGCTCTGAGCCGGGCTATCCAGAACCTCCCATCCCACAGCTTTGGATGGTGGGACGATGCTGACAGATATGTTGCCCAGACGGGATGAGTTGTGGCGGAAGTAGACGCTGAAGGTTCCGTTGATGTGGTCCACAATCTTTCCCGTCACCAGGAGGCTGAACTTCATGGTTTTGACGTTAAAGTAGAAGTCCCCCCAGCCCAGGATCTTTTTGGCCTTTGGGGAGGTTTTAGCGGGATTCTTGGATTTGGGAGGAGGAGGCCGGTACAGGAACTGATCGGGGGCTTGTGAGATGTTCTGGGGCCAGCCGTAGGGACCAAGCGAGCCGTAGGTGGGTGTTTTGTGTTTGGTGGAAATGATCTGCAAGTCTTTGGAGACGTGTTTAACCTTCAAAGCTGCTCCATCAGCATCTTCTCCTCCTGCTGCTTCACCCTCCCTCCACTGGTCGCTTTTCAGGTCTAGAGGCTTTAATGACTCTTGTGCCTGTACAGAAAAAAAACAAAATAAACACATATGAACCTTTTTCAAATTAAATACTTGAAGTAAATTGGTCACCATCGTGATACCTTAACACTGAAAACAAGTCATAATTAAGAGATACTGATAATTATGAGAAAAGTCAAGGAGAGTCATCGCTCTACACGACAGGAAGAGTGGACAATGACTGAACTATTGGATTTAATATGCTTTTATTTCCTCTTAGCAATGAGACACAGGGAAATACTGAGTTTGCTTAATATAGACAGTGTTGTGTCTGAACGTTTGTTAAATTTAATTCAGTTCTGTTTAATTCAGCTTCGTCACAACCATAACACTGGCACACATATTACTGTCAACTTCCTTAACCTGTAGTGATACTTCCAGTTTCAGTAACTAAGTATTTGAAAATTAAGAATCCTATTTGATACAGTCAGAACAAATCATTAGACAGCATTATTATCAGTATGTTGAGATTGCACAAACACTGACTTTGCAAAATAAATCAACTGAAAGTGACAGAAAGGATGAACCGTCAACGTGACGACACATGAAGGACACTTTCACTGTAGCTACTTTATAAAAAGCTGCAAATAAATCGATTCAAACAGTTAATATTCAGTGTTTTGTTTCTAAGAGCGGAATTGATATTGACTGGGATCGATAGGTTATTTCCTTTAGGCGAGAAGGCGCAGTTAGATTAAAACTTCCAATTTTTTAATTTGTCTGTTTGTCCTTGGTCTCCTGGTCGCTTGTTAAAACTGTCAATCATTCTTTCATCCAACCTTGATGACGGAATGAATATAATGACATTTACCATTTAATGACTTGGTGATCAATGTGCTGGGACACTTCAGGAAAACAAATTTTGTTCTATTATATATAATTACAACATAGAGTTGCTGCACTCAACATGACTCTTCATTCCCTCTCCGCTTTATCCTTCATTAAATAATCTTATTTAAATTCTTATGTAGGTTCTGATTTCATACTTTAATGATTGTATTGTTAGTGAATTTCCTCCATCTCTACTCATGACCTCTTTCTTCTTGGAGTCATTTTGAATCTGTTTGGATAAATGTCATATTTAAAAATATTTACAAATGTCTTCATTTATTGTTTCCTGTTCTCTGAATCAGTCTTATTTGTGTTACACATCATGCATAAAACACACACAGAAACTGGGCTTTTTTTTTAATCAAACAAGACAAAGCTGTAATATTCGAACAGACTGTACGGCACGTTTGCTGTTTAATTCTATTACAATGATAAATGCTGTGTAATTTTTAAGATATTAGTGTTGCTTTATTTTATTAACCACCAGAATAAAGCATTAATCAGAGAGAAAGACCCTCTTAGATAATAAAAATAACACTTTAAAATCAGGCAATTTCCTGCTGTTGTGTCCAATAAAAGACACAAATTTAAGTGAATAAAATCATTAGTGAGGATGTTAATGTGGGGAATACAGATTTGATAGGAATAAATAACACTGCTGTACAGTTTGCATGGTAAATTACATTTTAATTAAGGACCTAGCATTTGTTCCATAGCTGCATATCACCAATCGTTTGTTAGGTGAGACATTTAGACTTAACTTGTGCTGTAAAAGGACAAAGTTATATCCATTTCTGTCAAAACCTAATGCAATATTGCAAGATTTTGCATGATATTATTGTGTAAAGTGTGGAGGATGACCAGCTACTAACACACCAAATTGTAGCTGAATATCTGCAGGACTGACTGAGTTATAACCATGTTTGAGTTGGCTAACGTTGATTAGCCATGGCAGCCATCTTGAATTAGGGTAACTCTAAATGTTAACCAGTTACAGATGTGCATCCATTCAATAAATCCTGAGGGGTTTGTTAAAATCTGTTTAGAAGTTCAGGAAATATTTTGATAACAGACAGACACAGTTGTGGCTCCAATAGTTATGAGTTAACAGCGGTTAGCTACAGCTAACCTCTAGCCCAGGGGTGCCCAAACTTTTTCCCTTAAGAGTGCCAAAATAAAAATCTACATGAGAGCCAAATGCAATAACATAATACATGAAATACAAATACTGCTTCAGGTAAGTCCTTTTTTATTATGATTAAGCTAGCAGCTAGTGCGTTGACTCATGTTTTTTGTTGGTTTGTTTTTAGCCCATGTACGCTCGAGCAGCAAAGGCTCATGGGACATTTCATAAATTGATCAAATATGAGGGTTTGTGGTCTACATGTGTGCTTAAATCTAATCTAAATATCTCTTATAGTTACTTGTTTTTCATGTTTAATGTTAATATAATATAATTCAAAGATAAAGTCAGCACCATGAGTGAAAGCGGAGGGCCAAATCAAATGGCTTGACGGGTCAAATTTGGCCTGCGGTCCCCACGTTGGGCACCTCTGCTCTAGCCGCTGCTGCTAATGCTACCAAATTACTGAAGATGATATTTCAAATCTAAATTCAAAATGTGTTCATTGAAAACATTATGGATGGTACTGCGAGTTTCATGTCTTGTAAGGAACCGATAGCTACGTTAGCACTTGTTATTGTCTCACGATGATGATGTCATAACAACAGCAAAGACTGCCTACCATTTACTGCCTGCGTTCCATTCCAAAACACTTAAATGTAAATTTCAACATTTAGTGTCAGCATTTAAGATTTAACTTTTACATTTAGATTTATTATTTAATATATACATTTAAATTTAACATTTAGTAAAAAAAAAAAAAAAAAAAAAGCAAAATGTAAAAACAGTAAGTTAAATAGCAATAAAATGTTATACTTTCACAGGAGGTTAGTTACACTTTAACTAGGATTTTACACTTTAAGTAATGAAAATGTGTTAGTGATATTAGAGTTTTATTTTACACTTGGCACTCCATACTGGTGGCCATATTGAATTGGGTTTACTCCAAAATCAGTAGATGTGTGTAAAATGATTCCATTCTGAGAATTTCATTGAAGACCACCCTCTGGTTCATGAGATATTTTGCTAACAGCAGGAGATAATCATGTGATGTGATGGACTCTTCATGCTGGTTCTGACGTTAAAAAGTGTTTCACACTTGTTGTGCAGGACTGCTCATCATTACATGGTCAGAGCAGACAAAAAGTTTAGGTGGAATCTCGGGATAAACAGCTGCGAGGGTATCATTATTTCTCACAGACAAATGAGACGCTCAGCTCCCCCTCCCTCCTACAGCAGCCTGTGTCAATCTGGACCTGCTGCACCCAGGTGAGCTCCAGCTGTGCTTATTGTTCCAGGCCCCAGAACCTGCAGCTCCGTGCTGTTCTCACCTGTTCTAATTGGAGCTGAGGATGTGACAGCCGTGTCACCGGCTCAGTGTCAAGATGCCAGCACAATGACTGCAGCTGAGCTACAGCGGAGGAGGAGTGGATGCAAGCACAACACATGTGAGAGAGCACCCGCACAGGCAAAAACTAAAAAAAAAAAATACTAATAATAAATCCTGAGGGGAGTGTTTGTTTTGTTTAAAAGGCAAGGAGAAGATTCTCACCACAAGCTGAGAAGATTGTCAGGTTTATTTTATTTTTTTGTAAAGGTTGAGAATATTTAAAGCAACAGTCTGAAAGCTTGAGATAAAACTATATTTTGATCTGACAAACTCTGAAGTTGTTTAATTATAAAAGCACAAAATTAAGTTGCTTTAAAGTTTTCACATATCAATGCAAGTTAAAAATCAAATGTTTGAAGCAAATAACACTGAAGCCATTTTTCAAACCTCTCACAGCAAAGAATAAAGAAATAAAAAATTCAAAGGCACTAATTGCAATATCATCAAAAACAGTCATAAGGTAAGAAAATCAGCACAAATTATTTGTCTTATATTGATGTTTTCTGTGCCCTGAAATCAAAAATTTTGCATTAGTTTACAAAAACAACAAAAGTGACAAAAGATCAGCAGTGACAAATTAACAGTCGTGATGTTTTATTTACACTCAGATTTGTTGACTAAAAGCTGCAGATTAATTCAGCTGGGTGTTTTGTTTACATTAGATGCAGACCCACATCTCAGAATATAAACTAGAGTAAAATTTTAATCTGCACCATTTGATACAACTCAGGACAACTTAATGTTTTATAGTTTTTATAGCTTAACATATGAAGAATCATACTTTAGAGACTAAAAAGTGTTTTAAGCTATAATATAAAATCAAGGTATTTTTAATGAATGTAAAGCTGAGTATTTGTTTCAGCTTTCCAGAACCAACTCAGTCTTCATCGTGCTTCGGAGCAGCATTGAGGAGACGAGCAGAGCAAAGTAAAAAAAAAAAAAAGTCTTTGACAATCAGGAATTACCTGTGTTACTGAATCAGAATGAAGGTGAGCTGCTCTCCCTGCAGTGTGAGAAACATGAAGACTTTGTAAATAACGAGCAGCAGAATACACTCACCGTCCAGGGAAGGAGCCACAAACAGGTGATGGCAAAGTTCAAACACAGACTCCTCATTCTGCAGCAGCGTTTCTCCATCCAGGGAGCAGATTTCTCTGTTTCTCTGTCCGAGTAATTTACTGGATTAAAGCCTGAATCTTTCACTTCCCTGCTGGAAGAGACTCCAAAAAGAAAAAATTAAAAATCCACCAAGATTTGAAGAGAAGAAGCTCAGCTCTCCCCACTCCTTATACTGCTGAGCTTCTGCTTTTATTCCTTTCCTTCTCTCTCTCTCTCTTTCTCTCTCTCTTACTCTTCTCTTCAACACACACAGAAACACACACACGGGACACAACTTAATATGAGCAAAATACTTTTTAAAAGCATTACTTCAGCAACATTTTTTTTCAAAAAGTAAGAACCCAGAAGAGGGAAATTCAAATTTGCTGAGGGCTAATTGATGACTGAAACTGTGCTGTACTATATATACACACACAGTCACGCACACACACACACACACACACACACACTTCGCTTGTCTCATTTTAACCACCTGGCTGGCCCTCATTATGACTCATCAAGAAAAGGTGTTCTCAGACAGGCAGAGTTTGACAGCCATCCCTGCTGTCCCCACATACTTTAGCCGCAGGGAGGCTGACAATTTGACAAGGACTCTGCAGGAAAAAATTTATATATATATTTATTTAAAGAGAGAGAGAGAGAGAGAGAGAGAGAGAGAGAGAGAGAGAGAGAGAGAGAGAGACTATCAATAATCTCTATCTTGCTGTGAAATTTCTTGCTAACAAATTCCCACAGCTACCAACCAGAACATGAAGTTAACTTAAATGCATATTCCTAATGACTGTGTGATAACAACTTTTTAAACTCAATTTGGAAACAGTAAAAGTAAAAGAATTTACATTTTCTGGAACTTTCTTTGTTTTAGTTAAACTGTAAACCTGCTTCCATTAATTAAATTAGGTGAAACATATTTAAAAGGCATTTTTAAAACAGGTTGTGTAATTTTTGTGACACTTTTAAACTGACAACCTTTTGAAACAAGTAATAATTTAAAACTTTTCTCTCTGCGGTTTGTATTTGTATAACAAACATGAAGTTAATTAGACAGAACTTGCCAGTGAATATCACTACTAGCATTCTTATCACTACTAGCAGTTTTCTACTCTATGTATAAACTGCTCTATTTATTTGAGACACCATTTTAGTTTTCAGTTTGCAAACTGATTCAAGTTAATTTTCTTTCTAAATGATTAAAACTCTGCTGTGAAGCTTTGTGTATTGCCACTACATGATAAAACCTTTATTTAATAATTTTGTGTTTGCCTTTCCCTCTATTTTAAAACAAAACTTCATTTGAGTAAAGGGCGAAACAAAATATCAAATTATTTGTAGATAAAAAGGTCAGCAGAAAAGAAAAAAAAAATTGTGTGGTAATATGCAAAGTTTGTCACCAGAGGACGCCAAAAACAATGTTGTTTTTTTTTTTTTTTTACAATATTGATAGTGGATTTTCACTTTGGTTTTAGTTTTCAGGTTTAGGAAAATATGAATTATACATTACACATTTATAGAATAACAATAAATGTTACGTTTTATTTATGTTACAAAGCTGTTTTACATCTCACTCATGTTTAAATTTGAACAAAACAGAGAATGTACTAATTATTGATTTGTCAAGGACCAAATGGACAAAAACGAAGCAAATTGTTCATATAAAACACAGATCGAGTTGTTTTAGACGTGACACGCATGATTACATGATTATAATATGTTTTTATCTGACTGACTTGTCAAAATGCAGAAGCTTGTTACGGTGTAATGAAGTGAATGACCACGAGAGGGCGCACAAATACCGTTCGTTCCTCGGGGTCGCACAATAACTGAGATAAAAAGCTTTTAAACGTCTTGTTATTCAGTGTAAAATACGATACGTTCTGTTTTAAAGCTGTGGTTTTGAAGACAATGGAAAATTAAAACTACTACATTATGATAATTATTTGTTTTCCTCCTGTGTATTTCCCAATCCGCCCAGAAGGGGGCAGCTGTGAAGCTTTTAGCGTGTTGCTAATTGACAGCAAAGCTCTATGAAGAAGAAAAAAATCCACCTGGATGTCTATAGCACAGAAAAAAGAAGCTCTTTAACACTTATAATTCATTGTTTTAATCACGTGTTCAAATGTTTAAGATTCCTTTATTTTATTTTATTTTATTGTATGATTTAGATGATACAAAAATATAGCCTACAACACTAACAAATTATAATACACTGTGCATGTGTATCTTATACAATAATGCACTGACCCCATCTAAATTATTTTATGTTGATTTAAGTAATAGTTATAATTTTACATTATGCAGTTTTAATAAATGGCGTTACAATTTAAAACAGATTTTTATAATGGTTGTTTTGTAAGTACACATTTTTAACAAAAATTTCACAAGTTTTGTCCCTTAAACTCGTCATAAAACAGTTGAAGTTAAAAAAAAAAACTTTTTAAGACCCTGCAACTGGAAACTTGTAGGTAAGCATGCAGTAAAAACAAGTTCTTATTTTATCAAAAATATTTCATCCAAACAATTATCTTTAATAAAGAATGAAATTAAAATAATCTGAGAGTTTTCTTAACTTCTCCCTTTTTAACCTGAAGATCTGATTTGTTTTTATATTTTCTGCTTGTCATGTCTCAGAGTTTATCTGCTGTTTTAATCTGTTCACATCTAACTTTGTGAGAACAGGAACACAGAGTCGCATGAAAACCAATTAAAAATGGCAAATACTTATTATCAATATATCATACTTTCAGAAAACACTGCCTTTATTTGACAAGTTATTCCATGACTGTTCGAAAAGCTTAAAGTGTTTCTCTGCAAACTAAAGCAGGCAGCAATCAAATCTGTCCATCTGTGTAACTCAAAGCTAGAGCTTTTTTTGAGACCTTTAATGAAACAGTAAGAAATTATCGCCTAAAAGCAAACATACGTCACAACAAACACAAGTCAACTTCTACTGCAAATCAGATGGTTGTGTCCAGTTTGCGTTGAGGTTTAATGTGTTTCAGCCCTTTTTAAAACATTTATTTTGGTGTTTCTGTCACAGTGATCTCCTGAAGCAAATCAGCAGGAAAGTAGCCCAGTTTTCGTCCTGTGCTGACCTTCAAGTAGCCGCCCTTCTCATCTCCTTTCTTCACCACAATCTGGAACAGAAACAGCAGAGGATCACTTCAAAGGCCTCAAACTCATGCAGTTTATTATGGAAAACGTTAACATTGAGTTAAACATGAAATGGGCAGATTTCTTGGGTTGTAGTTTATTTTTTAATGTATTTTTTGGACAAATTTATGATTTGAAGTGAAAGTCACCTGATCTTTTTTGAGTGTAATTTGTCCCATCTCTCTGTTTCCTACGAAGGAACGGGTCACCTTGAAAACTCTCTCTGACGCTCGCACTTTGATGAGGTAGTTGGCGGGGAAATATCCTGTTTTCTCCCCCATTTTCCCCTGTTGAAAACAGTCCAAAGCTTCAGCACTGAAACCCGTGGAATTGACACGTTTAAAGATTTTACAGGGAAAAAGTTGAACTAACCCTCCACCATTCCTCATTGGAGTCATCGAGCACTATGATTCGATCACCAGGGCTAATGAGCAAACAAATTGAAACAAACTGAAGAATGATGTTTAATTTATGAAACTATAAAAATGATTTTGATCCATACTGGAAGTCAAGGTCGTCTTTCTCTATGGCCTTGAAGCGGTAAAGAGCAGTAAAATAGTGAGACCCAGTAAATGCTCCTTTACTCTGTGGATAAAACAACAAAAATGCTGATTTTTGTGACAAGAAGAATTTGGAATTGTTGCATGAAGCTGCTGCTAAAGTTTGTTCTCACCTTGTCGTCTGCTTTGTCTCCACCTTTCTCTTTTTTATCTTCAGGTTTCCCTGAATAACAGAGTCAAAAAGTCTTCCTGTTCGTTTATGAGCTTTTTAAAAAACATTTTGTGATATGATTAATCACTAGTATGTTATATAACACAACAATATGCAAACATTTTTTACCTTCTCCTCCCTCCTCGTTCTCTTTGGGCTGTTGGTTCTCCTCCTCCTCCTCTTCCATCATCATCATCATCTAGATATCACAGAGATCACACACATTTAAAGCAACATTTTATCTGCTTTCATCTAATTTAATGTTTGAAGATTTCTTTAATATCAGTAGGTTTAATGTTTTAAGTGTGTATTTTTTTTTTTTTTTTTTTTGGTTATAAAAATACACCAAATACTCACATTTTTCTTGTCATTTTCATTTTTTTTGCGCTCCTTGTTTGCCATAATGACACCAACTCTCAGCGTGTCAAAGACTGGATCGCTCCGGTTTGGGTTGTCTGTTCAGGGACAGATTTTAATGCCAAATAATTACTAACATATAATCACAATTAGATTGTAAAGCTTTGGTGAAAGATTGTTAGATATGAAAAAAGCTGTAACATTTTTTTTTCTTAAGAGTCAATTCTGCAACACAACCAACATCTCCTTTAGCAGCTGGAGGTCTTGGTGGACTCACTTGAATCTGGTTGGTCGCTGCTGTAAAGAGGGGAACTATAAGCTCGTCTGAAACCAGGTGGCTACAAGAAAAAAAAACATTGGAAGTTTAATTCCAAATATTTTGTTTTAGATCCTGGATTTAAAAGACTGAATTCAAAAATCGCTGCAAAAAAATTGACTCACAATTTTTCCAAAGCACCTCTGAAACTCAACGTAGGACTGGCACGAATGGTGGATGTTGGTCTTGCAGTTTTTGCACCTCAGACAGAATTTGTTGTTCACTAAAATATGCACAAGGTAACATCAAAGAGGATTAATGAAGAAGTAATTAAATGTTATAATTCACTGTGAGGTCACTTCCTGCGTCAGACGTACAGACGATCATGCGAGCGCAGACGTCACAGAACTTGGGTTTCTTGCAGTAGTGGTCCTTGAACTTGTGAGGTTTGTCATTGACCCGAATGACTGGCTCCGAAGGAGGTTCTGGTTCCTTCTCCTCCACCTCTACCTCCTCCTCGTATATGAAATAGACCTAAAAACACAAGGAGTTTGTTGTGGACATGTGAAACTCTGCTGCCAGAAAGAATTTTATCCAATCTGGATCATGTTGGAGAAATTTTCATCAGAAGAAACTGAATAAATCATGGATTTCTTTATGCCACTCCATATTAAAGATCTGAACTAAACTTTCATTGACCTCCTATGTTAAGTGGTTCATAATGACGGGCCCTTTTTTAAGCATTCAGCACCAACACAGCGGTTTAGTCTCAGCTGGTGGTTATCTTAAACAGCCTGGGAATGGCTGACATGCTGCTGTCACTTACTGTGTCTCCGTCCTCCTTCACCACGTTGTCAGGGGCCGGAGGATTGTCGTGGATATCCACAGAGTGTTTGTCTTCCTCTCTAAAGCACACAAAAGAAGAAGACCACGTGGAGCACATCTTTATGTGAAGTTGTTAAACAAAAAAATATGAGAAGATTGATTGAGAACTATGGATTCAGTCTAAACAAATACCACTGGAGTATTATAATAATTGTGGGTTTTCCAAACTAAACTTTAAAATAAAAGAACTTGAAAAAACAACAATCCATAATATTTTGAAAAACCTTATGGAAACTGGAATGGACAATAAACTGAAGTGCTTGATGCAACTTAAAAAGAACTGTAGAAGTCTCTACAGGGTCTATGATGACAACAAAAGGGGCAAAACTTTGAGCAAATTTGATCCAAATTATCTCAAATTTGCATTCTATGTTGTGGAGTAAAAAAACAGAGTATGTGCCACTGTTCTCACCAGTTTCAGAAATCACATTTTAAATTACATCTTCAGCCAAAGTTTGATTTGATTTTGTTTATTTTAATATTCTCTCTCGAATACGTTCAATGAAAAACTATGTAAAATATAAGGAATCAAAGTCAACGCACTGATTGGTTCATGTCAGTAAATATCCCATCTCCTTTATTAAACCCCAGGAGTTCAATGTTATGTTTAAAACATTAAGTTAATTTGGTAATTAAAACGTGAATTTTGAAAGTGTTAACATTTGGACAAATAAAAGCAAAAATGGTTTTGAAGTTACAGTTAGGCTCTCATTTGTCCTTTCAGTACAAGCTGTCACAATGGTGATACTCAGAGAGCGAAGTATTTTGTGATTAATGCTCATAAACAACTTTACAGGACCACTGCTTTGGATGCTTTCAGTTTATACAGTAAATGAATAAAGATTTTTTTTTGTGCACAAATTACTTAACAGGCATTAATTTGACATGGGATGGCTGTGGCGGAGTAGGGGAGTAGTGGGGTTCGTCCTGTAACCGAAGGGTTGCCAGTTCGATCCCCCTCAATCGTTGTGTCCTAATTGGGCATGACACTTCACCCGCCTTGCCTACTGATGGTGGTCAGAGGGTCCGGTGGTGCCAGTGCTTGGCCACCCCACCTCTGTCAGTGTGCCCCAGGGCAGCTGTGGCTACAATGTAGCTTATCATCATCAGTGTGTGAATGAGTGAATGTCTGTAGTGTAAAGCGCTTTGGGGTCCCCATGGGGCTTGATAAAGCTGTATAAGTTCAGTCCATTTACCATCCAACATCCTGCTCAGGTTAACAAGTCAACAGCCTGGTGAAGTCAGATCTTTTGAATAACTACATTGGGACGTCGGATAACGAGCAAAATGCATTTCCTCAAACAAACTTAATGCTTTTTATTGTTAGAAATGAATAGTACTGTATATCTGGAGTGTTCAAGTTTCAATAAATGACAGATTGTGAGCGAATGAAAGAAGTAAACATGAAATATACTCACTGTTCCATGGTGAAGAAGTCACAATGTCAGGATGCTGAAACCGTAAAATAATCAAGTTTTACTGGTGTTTCTCTCTTTTCCCTTTTAGCTGCATGAAGGTTTTTAGTAGCTTGTTTATTTACTTGTCAGCTATAACATATCATGTTTCGTTCTTATATAAAGTAAAGCTATACAGTGCAATACACTAAAAACGGTATCAAATACTGAATTTTATTAACATGTACACTTTAAAACAGGAATCTGTTTTAAACCAGTGCAGCTGTTGTTATTTAAATCTGAATAGAATGAAAAACTTTTTCCTCCAAAACTGAATGCTCTTCATCATGTTATGATCACACAACAGCTGTGTAGAGTTTTATTCTCTGAATGACAATGACATCAAATATGAACGTACACCCTCCCTCAACAGGAAAACACACACTGTTGGAAAACATTTGTCAGTTCAATCTGCACTATTCTTGGTTTGGGACATTTGATCTCATCACAACTAAATTTGGAAGCTGCTGCCAATCAGGAAAAAAAAGAAAAAAACAAACAAAACAAAACAAAAAACGCTGAAAAACTTATATCTTATAAAGAAACTTAAAACTAGACACACATTCTCTGAATCGTGACTGTTGAACTAATAAAACTTTTCTTTTTCTTTTGTTCTTTTATTTCAAAAACATTCAAATGTTTTGTTATATAAAATTATTTTTTCTTAGAAAAACTCACTTTTCAAACCTCAACTTACCTTTTGATCAGATTGTGTTGTCTGGTCGGTGTGGTGAAGTCAAACCACCTGACCAAAATGTGTCCCGGCTCCTCAGGGCCTCAGAATCCAGTCTTTATGGTCCCTCTATGTGGTCTTCAGATTATTTCCACTCTGATCGTGACATAAAACTTTGAAGTTCTTTGTGTATCTTCAGTTTTGTGTGTGAGACTGTGTGCATGACAGGTTGAGCTCTGCTATGTGAAGCTGACAGTTTGTGACAGCTGAGGACCTCAAACTGTGCACCAGTGACGACCAGAAATCAGATACCTTCTCTTCGTGTGTCTTCATCGCGCACATACACACACATCTTTCATCTTGTTTGCTCACAGGAAAGAGAAACACACACTCAGGTTTTTTTCCTCCTAACTTTGCATAATTTGTTTGTTAAAACAATTTGATTTGTCTTTTACCTACATCAAACTAACACAAACTACAAACACAGTTTTGGTGACAGAGTGATAATAATATAAGTTTGTTGTTTATAACGCACTTCCTTCATTTAATTTGAAACTACACAGAGTGATCTTTTTTCTTTCAATTGGAGAATCTGGGGTTTAAGCCTCAAACTTTGCAGCGTGTTGAAATGTCCTCGGGATAAAGCAACAACCATCCTGCTGCCCCCAATTTTCTTTACAGCCACTGAATGAAAATATTTATTACAAAGTATATAATATGAATCTTTTCTCAAACTTTTCAGCTTTTGACCCTCAAAATAACAGCAGCATCCTGCGCCCCCAGCTATTTTTGAAAGATGAACATTACAAGAGCATAAAATAATCATTAAGTTAATTTCATCCATTTGGCAAACAAAACTGTTGCTAGTATTCATTTTAAATGTTATTAATTCTGAAAATTCTTTCAAGACCCCATCTTGGTGTTTCAGGACGCACCATTGGGGTCCCAACCCCATAGCAACCACTAATATAAATCACTGAATGAATGTGTGGATAATGAGAAACATTATAAAATGATTTGTAGAACCTGTGAGAGGTTAAAAAAGAATGAAATAAGTCACATGCAAATATATGGCAAATCATTCTGCTAAAAGTACGAATTAAAAGTAAAATATTGTCTTTGATAAAAAATAAAATAAAATGGGTAACATTTCCAAAAAAAATGCCCTTTCAAACTAGATATAGTTATGCTTTATTAAGAGAATTTTTGTGAATTTGTAAACAGTTTCTGAAACATGATCAATCACACGGTTATACACTGAAACAGACAGGATCAAACATTTTATTTTTATTTATTCAGATAAATATAATTTGTTGCTCAACTTATTCACCATATCAGTTTTGTATGTACAAGTGCTCACAGTGCTTACATGCAGGTAATTGCTGACACAGTAATTTAATATTTGATGGGTTTTATTTTGTAGGAATATGAGCAAAATGTTTTTTTTTACTTTAAACTTTACAGATACAGTATATGGCTTAATGTATACCTTAACTGAAAACATATATCTCCTATGCCACTATACATATATAAAACGCTTTTGAACTATTTAAGCAGAGTTATCTGTGCTTTTTATTTCCATTTGTTAATGACGTGTTGTGGACCCCCATCAGTCTGTCTGGAGTACTACAAAGGTCTCGTTGCATGTTGGGTACAAGATTCCTCACGCGCCCAGTGCGCATGCTCAAAAGAAAACTCCATTATTTTTTTGCTCGGAATTTGTAAGAAAAAAAAAACCAGACACACACACAGTGGGGTTAACTGTGAATTGAGGACTACATGGGTCGTTATGTTTGTCGGAATACAGCCGAACGTTACGCGGATTAGGCGGAAGAGGGACCGAAGCGACGGCTGGTAAAGTGTGGAGCGGTAACGGGACATCCCTCTGTCTTTTGTGGGACACTCCAGAAACAAGTAAATTTCACTCAGTTAGCTCTTCCAGTTAGCCTAGCTGGGTGCGTTAGCCTCCGGAACCCCAGGCGCAGTAAAATGAAGCGTTATTGCACCCTTTGTTTTTTTAAGTCCGACTGGAAGACGCTACTCAAAAGCTGTCTGGGAGCCGATTCACCGCGCCAATTCGTGATTGGATTATGTAATAATTTATTTCGTGGTTTAATAAAAGTGTTGCTCGCTTTCAAAATATTATCTAAATAATACTCTCTAGCTAACTTGATTCTGGTGCGAGCCAAAAGAAGAAGAAGAGAAAAAAAAACAAACCCGAAGACTTCAAAACTTGGTCAACACAGACTTACTAGCAAGCTTGACGCAAGAGAGAATGTTGAGAAAACATTGACGTTAGCTAACAGATATATCTGTTATTAAAGACTGTAAGGATAGAATGAAATAAGTTTTTCCCGCTAAACTGCATTTGTACAAAGCTCGTTTCTTGCATTCGTAGTTAACGCATTTAGAGTTTGCATCGGGAGTGTTTTGCGCTTCTGACAGCTGTCACGACAACAGAGTACCAAGTGGATTTAGCCTGTTAGCTTAGCTGTTAGCTTTAACGTTAGCTACACTGTTTTTAGTTTAACGTTTGCATACGGTTGCATATTACACATTTGTTTGAATTCTGTGGGGTTTAACTTAAGACTCTTTTTCATTGCTTGTTATCTTCTGAGATTTTGTAGTACAGGCGATTGCTTACATTGGAGCGAATCATTCAGTAAACTACAGGCCTACCCAAACACACCCTCCTACTTCAAAGAAGCCACAGTTTGGTCTGAAGTTGAACTTTTTTTTTGTTTTGAGGGAATAGGGCATCGGATCTAATAATTTATTAAGGGTGGCTGGACAACATGTGTTTAAAAAAACATTTATTGCATCAGTCATATACCGTGCTCCCCCCACCCTCTCTTGTCAGATTACATAATCCACCTCCTCCACCACCTTTCTTTGCAGGCTCTTCATCTAAAACCACCATTCTGATGTGATCTGAACAAACAAATCTAGTGGATTCGTCCTGAAAGTTTTGGGAAATTCTAGGAGCTTGGAGTCAGGTTTTACGGCACGCTGCTTCTCACCCACCAGCATGTACATTGGACAACAGATACTGTAGGTGAAACGGATCTTGGCTTTCCAAAGATGACAAGGTATTTATCATGTTATTTTTCTGATTAATAATACTCTTACTTGTCAATAATGCAAACAGGTTCCTATGCAGTCTTGAAATGCATGTGTTTTCCTTTTTGCAAGTCTTGTTGAGGCTCTTTAGATTGTATAAATACATATCAAATTACAGTTGCATGTTCATATATTAAAATATCACCTGGATATAAAAATGAGCTTGAGTTTCCTAAAGTAAATTGGCTAAGATGCTCTAACAAAATTAAATTTAAAATGTGATTCTGTCACAATGAAAATAAAATTCTTTATAATTTTTTTCTGCACCCATAAGATTTTATTTTGCTTGTCAAACTTTATTTTAGAGGTTCAGTGAAAAGATCTGTTGGGGTGCATACTGTAGAGGTGAAAATGTCCATTTTCATATTTTTTATTTTTTTGATTGTCATCCATTTGTTCCTTATCCGGTGTTATCTATTATATATTGTTAAATGAACATATAATAAAAATAAAGATAATTTGTGTTGCTGCTTTTCCAAGGTGCTGGCAGCCTGCAGCATCAAAATGATGGGAGGCAGTGAGACTGTCAGTGGAAACAAGGATGGGGTCCACACCACTGCAATCCATGTTCCCATTGGCTGGCATAGGAGAGTGGAAGGAGGGCGGGTGATCTATGTCAGGTATGTTGGTTCACCTAAACAAAAAACACGTGTAGACTTACTGCTGGGTTTTTTAAATATTTGGACAACACAAGACATTGATAAATATCTTTGCGAATGTGTAACATGTAGGGGAAATACCAATTCTGACGTTCTTGACTAAATATTTCTATTTATACTCCTTTTTGTCTGTCTTTGTAATTATTATTGCTTCTTCATCCTCATTTTCCTGATAGTAAATATCATGGATAATGAAAGTTTTGGTGCTGTATTATTAAACATATGTTAAAAATAACTATTTCTAAGATATAGTTTTTATATTTTAAATTCACATTCTAAACGTGTTTTTGTCCAAGTTCAAATTTAAGTCTTAGTGTTTCTAATAAGCCGCTAACACAACACATTTCAGTGTTTACTTGCAGACATGTAGGTGCCACAGTGTGCCTCTTTCATTACAAGAGTTCTCTGCCCTCTCCCTGTAGTCCCAGTGGCACTGCCCTGTCCACACTGGATGAGGTCAAGACCTACCTGTTGAATGATTGTACCTGTAAATGTGGTCTGGAGTGCCCGCTTATCATTCACAAGGTAATTATTTTGAAAATGTGTGCATTAAACTAGACATTAAATGTCTTGGCAATGTGGAAAGATCTTTTCTAGTCCTACACTTGTCTAATCTAATCAGATATACATGGGCTACAACAATGATCCTCAACTTTTTATCCTAAAAGCCTCTGATTTGTACCTACAAAAAACGCTGCACCTTTCTTGTATTAATCTACACACCACAGTGGAATTTTTTAGACCTTTATGCTGGGAACGTAGAAGTCTGACAACTTGTGATTTCTAGTATCGAAATGTGTCGTGTCAGTTAAACAGGACCAGACTGTTTCACCTGATCTGTGCATTAGTAGCTCCTTTTTAACATTTCAGTTCTTAACTCCAGTTTGTGCAGAACAGTTCAGAAAGCTGTAACTGTTTCTGTGTCCTAATGTGAAGCTTGGTTGTGTCTATAATAAATACCATGATCACAAGAGCACATTGCTACAAAGTGGTGCTATTGTAGTAAGCTAGCTTGGTTTTATTGTGGAGCAATTTTGCATTTTGTTTGTATGTTCTAGTCCAAAGCATTTAACCTTTTTGGTCTTTTTCTCTAATTTATTCCTTGTTATCTTATGTGTCTATTATGAACAACATTAGCATGTTGACTGACAGTATTAATTATTTTTGTGAAACACATTACTACTAAGCAGTATGCAGTCATGTGAATTAAATGACGCATCAAATCAAGGCATTTTGCCTCAGTACATTTTTGTAACTGTTATTTGGGTTACTTGATAAATTATTCTAGTCCTAAGCTTTTCTGTATGTTGATAAGTCATGAGAATAAAACTGCCTGCCTAATATTGTTTTGGCCTTTCAAAAGGAGAAATAATTGGGCACCAGTTTGGAAAGTTTGGACTTCTTTAAAACTGACTCGCGTTTAACCTGTGGCTGTGTAAATGAGAGTAAAAAATACCTGCACCCTCTGCTTGAATGCATTATTCTCTGATTTCTGTTTAATCTTCTTCACCTTGTATCCCACAGGTTTTCAACTTCAATGTGGGTGTGAAGGTGGAACAGCCATTGGGTAAAGCAGAACAGGACATGACCAAACTGTGCAATCACCGCAGGAAAGTGGTGGCAATGGCTGCTCTGTGTCGAAGTATGCAGGCCTCACAGCTTCCATTTGCCAACTTTCATCATCCAGGTAAATTTAAAGCACAGAAAGACATTAGGCAGGGCTCGTTTAACCATCGGATATCAAATGTCTCAAAGTTTCTTTTACCTTTGCATTATGGCAACATTTTTCTGCACAGTAAATTGCGTGTAATCCATGAAGTTCTCATATATGTCTGTTTTCACAGATGTGAGTCGAGGGGACAGAAGAGATCCACAGAAGGAACCTGCAGAGCGCAAAGAAAAAGACCGTGGAATTTATTACCCTAAACTCCATTTAGTTTCAACTCAAGTGCACAACAACCTCCACCCAAATCCCTCTGCCAGCCCTAAATCCCCCCACCACTTCATTTATCCTTACAATGGCTCCTCTCCTGTAACCCATACAAGCATAAATTCTAACCATTCCCTAGATACTTTAAGAAGACTTCACCATTATCCTCTTTCAGGATCCTCTGCTTCCCCAAGCTCTTCATTTTCTGCTCCCAACACTGCCCAGAGGTCAAATCACACCCCCACTTCTCCCAACATCAGTCAAGGTCAAAAAACGCCCCAAACCCCAGAGACTCCTAGCTCGCCTCGGCTAACACCCCTGTCATCACCTCCTCCTTCTTCTCCCATCACCCTTAGTGGAGGAAAAAGAGGAGCACAAACTCATACTCATCATACCCATCCTCCCCTTTCACCATCTCCCTCCTTCTCTCCCTCTGTCCATACCATGTGTGTGTCTTCTCACCAGCGAACCAGTCATCTGTCAGCCTCTCCTTCCTCTCTGTCTGAGCAGGGAGTAAGCTCAATAGTTGCGGAAGGAGGAGGACTGATGGGAAGTAACGTGTCTAAGAGGAGGAAGTCTGCTTCTTCCTCTCCACACTCCCCAGTTTCCAGTGGCTCCCCTAACCCCAGCCCCCACTTCCCCAAGTACAAGCTGGATGACATCTTAGAACAGTTTAAGAACTCAGGCAACAGCAGCATTAATAATCACCACCTCCCAAACTCTGCTAATCTCTTCTTACTGACCAACCAAAGCAGTAGTCTCACTCATGCTGTCTCCTCAAAGTCCTCTAAGGGCACCATGAGTCCCACTGCCAGTGCAGGCCCACCAAGTTTTGGGTTGAATTCTACAGGGCCTTCTAGTTTACCTATGGGGTCATTGATGAACCATCACTATGGCCATCAGGGAAAACTCCCACACCCAGTCTCTTTCCCTGCTAGTACCTTGCTTTCTGCAGCTGCCAAAGCTCAGCTGGCTAACCAGATAACCCAGGGCCATAGCTCAAATGCGGCCAGCAACCCAGTAACTTTACCTTCCTCTCTGGACATCTTAAAAGAGGCACAGCAGCAACAAAAGGTAACAAACAGCACTTTACACAACAGCATCTCTCCCTCCTCCATTGCTTCTGCTAGGCTTCCTCATCCTTCCCTTGCAGCAGCTTCTGCTGTTCTCTTTTCTCCTTCACACACTTTGGCCCAGTCCCTGGTGACCTCCTCGCCCCACCTGCCTCCCACAACTGAACACAGTGCGTCACACAGGAAGAGACAACGACGATCTCCCACTGTCCTCGGCATGCTAAGAGACACCCAACCTCTGGCTAATGGATTGAGGAAGACTCCACCAGAGGAAGCTGTTTCTGCTGCAGCGATCAACCTTTCCTTCACTTCCTGTTCCCTTCCTTCTCCCTCCCCACACTCCTACTCTACCTCAGCTGTTCAGAACCAGAGTGCTGTCACATTGAATAATCATCCTCAAAACCTCTCTGGGCAGACGCCTCGACTCTCTGCTCCCCGACCAACAGCACACCTTTCCAGACCACCTCGACCAAACGAGGCTCTGGATTTTACTACACCCACGTCTCTCAGCTTGGATCCTCCAGCTCAGCCTCTGTCTGCTCTGTTACATTTGCTCAGTGTGCAGACTGCACAAGCTACTGTGTCCAACTCTGCATTGGCTCAGTCTAAAACCGTATTTGTTGAAGGAGGTGGACACACTAGTAAACAGAGTCCCACAGAGTTGCCACCTTCTCCAGCCACTAGTTTTCCTGTCAGTCACCCAGAGACTCAGTCCCCATGC
This sequence comes from Cynodonichthys magdalenae, assembly GCA_031762555.1. NCBI lineage: Eukaryota > Metazoa > Chordata > Actinopteri > Cyprinodontiformes > Rivulidae > Cynodonichthys > Cynodonichthys magdalenae. The sequence continues at coordinate 18,743,357 of JARVJO010000024.1, read as the reverse complement.
CGAACAGATAACACTAATCCTCTGTCTCTGGTGCAAAAGCCACTTTCTTCCCCTCCCACCTCCACTCATTTCACAACATTACCATCTCACTTTCCTCCACAGTCTACAAAATCATGTCCTCTACAAAGAAGCCCTCCATATGCACTGCTGCAAAAGTCAAATATAGTTTTTGGCAACAACAGCAGCCCATCTCGGCAAAGAACCCAATCTCCCATAGATAAAGATCAACCAACTCATAACAGTTTTCCCATAACAGACTCTATTTCCCAAACATCTTTACAAGAAGCCTCACAACATGAATCTGAGGCACTGGAGAGTGGCAGTAACGGCACATCATCATCATCATCAGTGGACCTGAGTCATTCTCAGGGCAGCATCTTGATTGGGATACCTTCTTCCCCGAAGCCTCTTGATCTTAGTAACAATGTTTTGACCCATCTCGAAGCTTCTTCCACCGTGACAAAAGGGGAGGGTATTTCATCCCACCAAGCTGCTAACGTTGAACTGTCTTCTCCAGAACATTATATTGCAGGTATTTATTTTTTCTTCAGCGTAATCATACAAACTGAACTTTGAAATAATTTTAAAGTAACCTGATACATGGCAAGATGTTAATTGTACACTGATTGTAGCAGTCTTTTTGGACAGAAAGCCTGTTTTTTGCGATTGTATTCTTTAATAGTTTAGTAAATAATCAAAATAAAAATGAATGCGTAATTAAAATGTATCATCCACTTTGAGACCTCTCTAAGATATGTGTTGCAAATAATAAGTCAGTCCGAGCAAAAGTTCACAATGTGTTTTTCCCACAGCACCAGAGGAATCTGAGCATTTAGACCCAAAGACTTCAACACTGACAAGCCCTCCAGCACCCACAAGTCCTGCATTCAGCATCTCCACACATCACGAGGAGAATCACAGTCCTCCTAACTCTTCAACTGTGAGCGAGTCAGCTGCTCCCTTACCTCTGGCAGAGGCCTTCCCCTTCATGAACCAAGAGCAGCTGCTTCAGCTGCTGTCGTCTACAGGAGGTCTACCATCTCTCTTGGACCCCACGGTGCTGGCGTCATTACCTTTAGGGGGGCTGTGGATGGGAGGACAACAAGCACCGATCTCCTCTGCTTCTATTACACCACAACCACCACAGACTCTTGCAGAGCAAGACCAGTCAGAGCAGTCACATTTATTGATACAAGACCCACATCAGCAAAACCAAGATCCACAACAAAAGCAACATCAGCTTAACAACAACCCCTTGTTTCCCTTGCTGCCCTTTTTGAGTGGTGCACAGGGGGAGGTACCACTGAATCTCTTGGGTCTGCTAAACCCACTCCCAACATCAGTCCCCTCTGCTGGACAGGAACCTGATTTAACAGAAAAGTCAAGTCTTCAAGCTTTGCTAATGGCTTCGATGTTAGTTGGGCAACAGCATGCCTCTTTGTTACCTCTGTCAGCACTGGGTCAGTTGAACCAGTTCAGTTTAGAAGTTCCTATCCAGCAGTCACAGCAGATCCCTGCCACGCTGGAGGGCCTCACTCTCGATAAGACCTCTGGCCTCCTGGATCCATCCACCCTCACCGGCTCAGGGCTCCTGGACATCCCCCCAGGCTTGCTTCCTCTTACTGCTGGAGCAGAGAACCCCATTCAAGCCCTGCAGTCTCTGCTCCTTTCTGCTACTCTTCCTCCTGCAGCCTTCCTGCCCCTCAGCCCCACCTTGCTCACAGCTGCCCTAGGCTCTGCTGAGCTCCACTCTCCTCCCAACACCCAGTTAGCTTCTGCACATCAAACCCAACATACCCAACCTCAGGTAGGCTCCCTGTCTCCTGTGTGTGTGTGTGTGTGTGTTTCTCCTGAGCTTATCCCAAATTTTCATAGAAAATCTTGCGTTTAATTCCTTTACCTGCTCCAATAATTTCCCCGCATTAGTTGTTTAATTTCTTTGAATAAACGCTTTTAGACTATTTTTGCTTATGTTGTGGGAATCCTTCACATGTGAATGAAAACACTTTAGTTTACATTTCAGTAGTACTCTGGTGGTAAAATAAGCTATTTATCATATTATCTGTGTGAACATGTTTAAATGAAAACCTTTATACTTTATAGGTTTTAATTGAACAAGACTTTTCTTTACATGAGAAGCTTGAAGGTTGGTTCACAGCACAAGTTTTAGGTCTTCATGTGAAACAGTGATCAATATTTCACTTTGAGCACAAGGTGTAGTTTTCTGTGTGCACACTGTGACTTATGAAATATCATGTTTGGTTTTTGCTTGATTGACTAATTCTTTTTCCAAAACCCAAAATATTCCTTTTGTTTCGTCTGTGCTGTTTCCTTCAGGTACCTGCTGATGCTGGTGTTGACACCCTCATCCCCGTTTCTCTCCAAGGCAAGGACAACCCCATTCTCCAACACCTACTGCCCACTTTGCTTAACACGTCTATATTAGGTGAATTAAAATGCTTTTTTCATACAATAAAATTCTTGATGTGAAAAATAAAAGGTCTGTTGATGCATTTTGAGAATTTTCAGTTGAATATTCAGAGAATTTGTGACATTTGTTTTTGTAGGAGACATTCCTGGCATCACAGGCCTCCATAACTTAGGGATTGGAGCAGGTTCTATTCTCTTATCCCCAGTCCAGGCGTCTGCATTGGGAATGCTGCAAGGCCCTGATGGAGCCATCAACTTGCTCAACAACATACAGGTAGGTTATTTATAAGTACATCAATATGTTAGCAAAGGTATGTTTGTGTAGAAGTTTTATAAAAATATATTTACAAGAGATTTTACCACTTTCATCAAGTAAGTCAGGTTCTTCTGCGATAAACTGTAGCATATATGAATAATATATAACATTTCCTGCTTTGCAATGATTTAGCTTTGGAAACTTAGTCAGATCATAGTGTATTTTTTAACTGTGATTAAAAGTGACAAGTACAACAAAACAATCGCTCTCTACAACCCTTATAAAACAACACTCATTTTTATTCTTAACACTATTTATAGATTTATAAATTTTAATGTTTTAGTTATTTATTTCTGTCTTTTTTTTGGTGTTTCCTCTAGCTGAACCTTGCACCAAATTCAGATGGAGAGAAACCAGGATCTTTGCAGGAAACCCAAAGCGGTGTGTTGCAGGAAGATATACCAGCCAGTCAAATTCCTTCTGAAGTACTCTCAAGTCCTGTTCCAGCTCTAGTTTCATCTCCTGCCCAGCACTCTACCCCACCCCCAAACAGAGGGTCTGAGGGCAGGTCTGTCATCGATCCTTATACGTCTTTCATGGACACCATTTATACCTCTTTCCTTCAAGTCAGCGCTAAAGAGCAGGAAGATGGGGCCCAACTGAGGCCATCTGACCCTACTTCACCCTTTTGTGCCTTACCGCCAGTTTCTTTCCCTCTGGACCACCATAACTCTTCCACCACTGTTCCGACCCTTCCCAAGGCAGGTGCCCCAGTCTCTCTTAGCCCACGGCGAGCTTGTTCGCTCCGCAACCCTGACTTGTCACGACTCAACCTGGAAGCAGCAGCTTATTCTCCAGCCCAGGGGACACCCAAACCCACAGAGGATGGGCCTATTTCCCCCTTACAAAGAAAACCAGTTATAGAGGGACATACTCACCTAGAGCCTCCTTTACCACCCATTTACTTGGAAGAGGCCAAGACGGACTGTACTGGTCCTGTTGTGGCTGTATGTCCTTTTCTGGACACCAGCCTGAATAGGCAGGGACAACGTCCTCATACAGGATACCTCAGTCCTAGGGATGGATGCAGTGGAAGGCCAAATGAAGACAAAACTGAAACTATGCTGAACACCAGGCAGGAAATGGTGAGTTATTAAGTGTTTTAGAAACTTGTATTTTATAGGAAAACCTGAATCTGCTGCTGAAACTCCAGAATAAAGTTTGATATGGATCTCAGAATATGAAAAAGAAAACCGAGAGTTTCTCTCAGCTAAAATGACTAAAGCTTATCATCAGTAACATCAGTAAAATGTTCATGTTGTAATTAGTGGTTCTACTTTGCAAGGATCAAGCTGGAGAAGCTGGTGGAACCAGAAGAGGAAGGAAAAGGAAACAAACGTAAGTTATTTTATCAATAGTTCACGTCCAAGATGTGCTCTAGGCCCTCTTTATATTGTATTGCTTTGATAAAACAATGTTCAGTAAAAATCTGTAGCCTCATAAAGATTTATTTTTCTCTGATGTGTCAAAACAGCTGACATGAGATCAGTTTCTTCTAAACTGCACAGATTACGGATGTGTTTCTTTCTTCATTAGGCTACAGAATGTGTTAGAAGACTTTAGAGACATGGATGCTACAACACTAGATGAAACCAAGGCTACAGTAAGACCCAGATCCTCCTCTTTGTAACATACAGATCTGTTAGTTCTCTCTTAAGTTATAATAATCTATTTTGATGTGAGATTTTCTTCTAGCTCGCTAATCCTCTTTTTAAAAAAACTACTTGTTTTTCTCTAGGTGTTGAAATTTCTTACTTTGCACTCTGAAAGTTCAGCGTTTTTATGTTAACAACTGATCTTTTTGTAGATTACACTCTTGTTTTGTTGATTAGTTGTTACTGTATGTAACACATGCTTTCATATTATATGTACCCCTCAGCAAATTAAAGTTAAACGCAATATTACTGGCAGCGAAACGATGTTAAAACACATTGTTTTAGCAGATTTACCTGTGTTTAAAACTACATAAATGTTAATGGAAAATAACTAGACATAGGAAAAGTTTGTGGTGTCTCTTAAAGCTGCAGTAGGTAAGTTTTATAAAAATATATTCTTTTACATATTTGTTAAAACTGTCACTATGTCCTGACAGAAGAATATGAGACATATAATCTGAAAAAAAAAACTGTTGGAGGCAGAGCTGTGGAGAGCAGGGGGGAGGGGCCTGTAAGCTGTGTTTGTTCATATTTTCAGGCTTAGTCCACTGTTTTTTCAAAACTCCTAACTGCATCTTTAATCGATTATCTTCTATTTCGTTTTATTACCTGGTGTGACAATTAAGAGTTTTATTATTTATTGAAATCCAGTAGTGAGCATGGTTCTGCTAATCAGCTAAAAGCAGAACTAATTTTGCATTTAGTGGATTAGCTTTTTCACTAACTTTGCAACCGGTTAACTTCCGCTAAATTAGCTTAGGTCAACTTAAAGTCCACTAGCAGCAAACTAACGTCAGCAGGTTTGTGTTAGTCCCACCAGTCTTAAGCTTGAAGGAGACGCAGCCTGAGTGACAGTTGTCTTAACTGTTTTTGTTAGCTTCTGCAAAAGTTTACTTTATTAGCTGTTTAGCAGTAGCAATGCTATGTTTTTAGTTAGTGGATTATGAGTGAGCAAAGCTAACATAGTGTTTTTACTATATTAGTGTTCATACAGAACTTTAAAAGCTACAGAAAGGATTGACTGGGGATGAATGTTTTTACTCCTTGGAGAAATGTGGGAATGCTTATGAACCTCTGCCTGCAATAGCAGAGTGGTGGGAAGAAATGTGACTTTAGGTTCTCTCTCCTGTTCCAGGCAGCACTCCTGAAGCCTGAGAGGTCCGTACGTGGCAGGCGGAGACGAGGTACCAGGTCTCAAAGGCAGTGATCGGTGGAAGAGTCATTCACCCATGACGCCTCTTTATACCCCATCCATCTCTCCACCCTCATCACTACTGTTTTAGACCTTTAATGGGAAAAAAAATCAACTGCACTAAAATTATGCTGTTGTTGTGTCAACTATTACTATGGCAACCACTATTAAAGACAAGAAAAAACATGCATAGGAGAAAGATATAGTCAGATAAATTTATTTTTAAAAAGTGAAGAAATGAGATTTTGTGGATACATTTTTCACTAGATTTTCTCTTAGGTTATGAAATGATGTCTGAACATTGTGATCAAAGATCTTTCAGTTAGGTTGGTGTTAGAGTTGTATCAATGAAAAGCAGAGTGACAAACGAGTACTGTTTTCTTCTCATCAGTGTGTTACTTATGAGTCAGGATAACGCCCGTTTACTTGAACGATGCTCTCTGTTGAAAGTGTGTTTGAACACGTGTTGATTAGTGTGTCTTCTTTGTGTGTGTGTTTGTGTGTTGGACAACAGTGCTGTTTCTGAGCCCCTACTGTCTGACTGTCAAATTTATTTTTGTGTCAGTAAAGGAGAACTTGTCTTTCTTTACTGTTGTATTTTGGAGACAGTGGTTGTTTTGAGAAGATGCATTTTTTTAAAAAAGGTTTTTAGAAAGTGCTGAAAGAGAGAATGCAGATAAGACATGATTTTGTTTTCTTCTTAAAAGTGTGATGTGAACTCAAAATAGACCGTGTTAAGGAAACTGTCTTGATAGTTCAATCAGGTTCTTTGGCATCTTCCAGCAGACACAGAAAAATAAATTTTGTATCTGATATAACTCCTTATTGTAAGATGTATATTAGCAATTAAAAAAATGTTTTTGGACAACTTTTAATTAACCCTATATGCCAGGTCCTCAAATGTTTTCTTCAATGACTGAATTTATGAAGTTTGCAATTCCACACTATCTGGAACACCTCGTGAGAGCAGATTGCCTCATTTCTGCAGCCTTGTTACATTTCACACACCCTTCTTGATGTAACTGATTACATGTAGCATTAGAGATGTTTAAAATAAAACCCACTCCTAATTCTCACCCTCCAGCTAGAATTTAAAGTCAAAGGGGTTGAATTTAAAATCTGAACATTTGCACAAAACTTGAGTTCATAGGAAGTACTGTATGTCCTTTTGATTGGTTGAATGGTTTGAGGGGATTCTTACACAGAGTGATGATGTCTTATGTTTATCTGTTGGGTTTGTGTTTCTTGGAGCGATAACCTCCCCATTTGCTCGTATCACCTTTTGAGCTCTCCTCCTCCCCACTGCCCTGCCCTACGAGTTATGGCATCTCTAGCTGTATTTAAAATAAAAAAAACAAATTAAGAAAACTGAAAAGGAAAGCAGATTATGCAATTTCTATACTTGGAAATTTGTACATATGTACAGTTAATGTGTTTGATTTTATATTGTCAAAGCGAGACAAGAGAAAACAATTGTTAATTTTTTTTTTTTTTGAATTGTAATTATTTTTCTCATTCTACCCCTTTGATTTCAATACTTATGTTTAAAAAAAGATTAAATTGTGGACTGTAGCGTTCTTTTTATATGGGAGTCATTTTTTATTTAATATTAAACTATTTACACAAAAGGCTTTTTGTGTTGATTGCAGTTTTTAATGTGTGTCATCAAAATAACTGTTGACGTTACTTCAAGAAATAAACAATTTTTGGTAATTTCTGATGGAGCAGCTTTTCTAATTATAGTATTTAGGCAGCTGAGCTTTTCTTTCATTTATGTTAATTTTAGGTGGAGCAACTATTCTTGAGATTCATTTTAGGTGAAGCAGCTTTTTATTTCATTTTTTTACAACTTATGGTAATTTAATGTAGGCATTTCAGCTTTTACATGAATTTACAGTAATCTTAGGTGGTGCAGCTTTTCTAGCATTTATAGTAAAATCCCACATCTGACCTGGTGGTTTTTGTTTTGTTTTGGGTTTGTTTGTATTTTTCTGCAGAGAGAAGCTGCTTGACAGGGAAAACAATGTAAGTGAAGAAAACTAGCATAACTGTCACTTTAAATATATATGCTGGTCCTTTTCCAGAGATTAAAAAAAAAACAAAAGACTAAATATATATTTTTTGTGTTCAGTGTGTGACGTCACACTGTTAAGCTCTGGCTTCCGGCCTCCTGAATGTGCGGCTGCTTGCTGCTGATGATGCATGACGATGAAGATGCTGAGGCTAGGGCTGTCGCTTTAAAGAAACGGATGCAGACCACGCCCTTCCTGTACCCGCCGGTAGAGGGCGCTGTTTGAAGCGGAGCAGGCCGAGCACCAGCAGCTTCACTGCCCTTCCTGCAGCATCTCACCTTCAGCCGGCCACACGAACCTCCGCCGACGCCCCTGAAGGAGACAAATAGAGACACCGCGGACAAACAGCGCCTGAAAACACAACGAGAGGAAAAGATTAACACCCGGTCTTGCTGCTTTTATTACGTAGCTGCTCGTTTCGCAATTTGACACCAAATTCTATCCGGTCCGCCTCACTGCGACACAGAAACCCGGTCCAGCTGCGCATCAATTTTTATCATCTTGTCAAGTCTAAATCTCTTCTTCTTCTTCCTCCTCCTCATTTTGCAGCTCTCCTTTAAAAACGTTTTTAACTGTCAGATTGGGCCTCTGTGTTCGCCTCCAGCCTCAGCATCCTCCTCCTCTTCCTCAGCATCATCACCATCCTTGAATCTGCGCCATGGCCGACATACCAGCGGAGTGTAATATAAAAGTACTGTGTCGCTTCCGACCCCTCAACCAGTCCGAGATAATTCGCGGGGACCAGTTTTTACCCAAATTCCAAGGAGACGACACAGTCATCGTTGGGGTAAGTGAAGGGGGCCCCCGCTTTGTTGTGCACTCAGAGCCCCCCCTCCTCCATCCATAAATCATCAGCTCGACCCATCTGTTTGGGCTGGACACCGGGACATGTCACACCCTGGTCCTGGTTCCTGATGAAGCTGAAATGTTTTGTTTTTAATGTTATTGAAAAGCGCACATTCACTGCATCAGCTGATCTGTTCAAGCTCGTGCACGAGGCTCAAACAGGCCCAACATGCTGATTGTCATTTAAAAACACAACTGAAACTGTTTAATATGAATTAATCTGGAGGATAATGTAATCCATTCTGGATGCCAACTTTACTCAAATTAGGGAAATACTGTGTTTTATAAAATAATACTTGTTTTCTGTAATGTGTTTACTCAGATGATGGTATTTAATATCCTGTTGAGGTAAAATCCGAGTATATTGTAGATAAGGATTTTACAGCCTATCTTTCAGACATAATTAAAGAATAATGTTTTAAAAATGTAAAAAATTCAGTCTGAGTAAATGTGAGCCAGGATTTTATTTAATTAAAAAAAATGAATTAAATACTGTTGTAAAACACTTATCCCATAAAGACCCTTCAGACTTTATTTTCAGATTGAAAATATAAAAACACAACAAAATTGTTATTTTTAATAATAATTTAAAGATACTGTTTAGTTCATTTTGCACAAAAAAGGCATATAATACCAGTCATCAGTTAAAAATCCTAAATTAGCTTGGAAACATTTTGCAAAAATAGCTTTATTTTAAACAAATGCAGATTTTTAGTTTTATAATTATAATAAAATATCTGAATTTTTTCTTCGAGGTTTTTAAAAAAACAAACAGCAATCTTTACTGTCAGCAGAATAAATAACACACCATTTGTCAGTTTCACCATCTATAAAAGCAAGAACTGCTGTTAAAACTGAAACATTCAATTATTTAAATTTTGTTTGTCCAACAGATGTTTTAATCTCAACTCTCGAGTTTTCTAAATGATTTGTACAATAAAACAGATTTCAGGATTAATATGTCGGATGGTTTTACATACAGAGGAACAGAGGGAACTGTCTGATGCTGCAGACATCTCCTGACCTTCCTCCTCCTCCCTCTGAGAAACTGATCTCTCTAATTGCTTGAAGATCAATAAGCATCACTTACTGACCTGGTTTCTCTTATCTCTGGCTCCTGTCTTCCTTTATAGTTTTTCATTTGTTCTCTTTTTATTCTCCTTTGGTGTTTTTTTTTCTTTTTGATTTTTGTTTCCTTATCTTGTCTCCTGTCTCCTTTTTGAATTCCTGTTTCATCCCTCCCTCCTCTTCTTCTCATTCTGAGACTAAACGTCTCTCCCTGGTAAATCACTCTGGCGTGGAGGCGGTCTGCAGATGAATCAATTTGCTAATGAGAATTAGTCCAGCTCAGTTTCTGGCAGCTGACGTTATTTTCACTCATGATGAGACATTCAGGAGTTACTGTAGTGATGCGGAAGACATAATGGTTACCTGCAGGGACCGGATATAAAACAAAACATGTGAGGCAAACAAAAAAATGTTCCCATTTACTGTTTATTGTTTTATTTTAATATATGTCTAAACACTTAATTTAGCTTTTTAAACACATTTGATCAGATGTTGATTACACCAGCAAACAGTTCATTTGAGTACTTGCTTGACTAAGCAAATAGGACTCTAATAAGCAGTTTTTGCATTTATAATTTAGTAATTGTTAGTGGTGTCCTGATCGATATCAATATTGGGTATCAGTGCGATGTTAGCCAAAACATGATTATCAGATTATATCGGCCTGCATCTAAAATTTGTGATATAAGCTCTCCGATCCAAGTAGTCCATTCCAGTTTAGTCCGCTCCAGAATTTCTACCCAGAAGCACTTGGATCCAGAATAAATGTTCTTTTACACTTAAAATTTTTGTTTTTATCGGCTTCATTGAGGTAATTTTTAGGGTCTTCTATTTTATTTATTATTTATTTCATTTAACTGTGGAATATTTTTATGATTCATTATAAATGGGTCAGTTTTTCCTTATACCTACTGTTGTTTATTGTTCACTATTTGACTTGATCAGGACGTTTTAAGAGTACACACTACAAAATAAATAATAAAAGTATGTAGGATTCTTTCTGATATCATATCAGGTATCGGTATCAGCCAAAACTCAAGGCTGCAATATTGAATTGGAAGTGACAAAGTTGTATCGGGACTCTCCTGTAATTGTTCACAGTTTTGAGTCATTTATGCACATTTAAATGAGAAAATTATTGACTGTGGCTGACTAAACACAGCTCTGTTAAAGTTATGCCTTTTTTTGCATTTTAACTTTTGTGTGCTTTATAAAAAAGTACATAAACTGAATGAGCTTTAGTTTGCTTAACAAACTTTGCTTTAAACATGCCTATGCTAACCACTTAGCTTTAAACATTTTGTTTCTGTTTCTTATGAAGTCTTGGCAAAAAAAAAAGTGCATTGTCCCGGAAAAGTTTAAAAATGTATTTCTGGTTTTAAAAAACTTTAGTGAAAAATAGCACCTATTATTTACACCTGTAGTCAGTTTATAGCACCTTCCTGGATACAAAGTTAATAATGAAAAAGTCTGGTTTTCTTCAAATTTTTCACACATTTGATATATTGATAGAAACAGAAAGAAAGAGCTTTAATAGTCTTGGTCACCTGAGGCTGAAATACAGCTCTGATAAAAAAAAACATAAAACACCACATTTCCTGACTCCTAACGTTATCTCTTTAATTTGCATACTTACTCTTATGTAATAATTTACAAAACGTTTATCATGCTGTGAAAATATAAACTAATAACAGTCCTTACGAAAATGGGGCTCCTGAAAATGATTCATTTAAATGAGTAAATTTGTTGTTTAGGAAAATAGAAATGAGTCACTATCAAGCACCAGATGTTTTAATGAGTCATAGATTTTATCACTGCTATATTTTAAAATGCCACACCGACAGTTGTTTGTTTAGAAAAATACTGATTTTTAAAAATAATTTTAGAGATTATGAAGGTATTTAGTTGCTGATCAATTACCTTTGTGTAAACACACACGCATCTTAAATAAATTAAAAACATTTAGATTTAATATTACATTTATTAACCCTAACCCTTATTTCTCTCATCAGTTGCATTTTATTTGTTTGTTGTTGTTTACCTTTTGTCTCAGGGGAAGTCATACGCGTTCGATCGAGTGTTTCCAACCAACACCACCCAGGAGCAAGTTTACAACACCTGCGCCAAGCAGATCGTGAAGGGTACGCTCAAAAAGAAGAATAAATATAAATCTTTAATGTAAAGATTGTGGAGTTTATGTGAAACTTCTTGGTTTTTTTTGTTTTGTTTACAGATGTGCTCAGTGGATACAATGGCACTATCTTTGCTTACGGACAAACCGCCTCTGGGAAGACTCACACCATGGAGGTTCGACTTTTAATGAAAAAATATCTATATTACACCATTCCTCCCAAAACTTAAAAAAATTGTTTTATTGGCAGTGTGGCTGACATCATTTGTTACTTTGTTGCCAAAACAAAAAAATGTATATATTTTTTTGTCATGGGTCCTAATGTCTTTTGATTTAAAACAAATTTGATGTGTTGATAAAAGCATTATTGTCATTGTTTATCTTTAATTTTAATCTGTGTAAATGTGTTCAGGGTAAGCTGCACGACCCTCACCAGATGGGGATCATTCCCCGCATTGCTGAAGATATTTTCAACCACATCTTCGCCATGGATGAAAACCTGGAATTCCACATCAAGGTACAACATCTGACACATGGTTGAACTCTTGTTTCCTAATTTATTTTTAATAATTCATAAATGGGCTTAATTTAGATGTGACTTTTTGATATTCTTTTTTAAAATTGTTTTGTCTGATTTGTTTCTACATTTATGTCACTGATTTATGTTTCTACCAGCTTTTGTAAGTTCATTAGTTCTCTTTCATGAGTTGTTTTCTTTTTGTCTTTTCTCTTCCAGGTTTCTTACTTTGAGATCTACATGGACAAAATCCGTGACCTCCTGGACGGTTAGTGCTGAACAAACATTGAACCAAAACAAAAATTTGATTGTAGTTTTTTTTAAACATTATTAAGATGGTTAGAGTTTAAATTGATGCTAAAATGTACAACTAATTACAAGATACTGATATTTTATTGTTTGTGTTTTAGTGACAAAAACCAACTTGTCTGTCCACGAGGATAAGAACAGGGTGCCGTATGTTAAGGTCTGTTGATTCATTTGTTGTCCTTTTGAACAAACCGTGGGCTGAATCCTGTCAGCGATATTAAATCTGACTCATTTGTCTCTCCTCTCCTCAGGGATGCACCGAGCGCTTTGTCTCCAGCCCTGATGAAGTCATGGATGTGATCGATGAGGGAAAGTCTAACCGCCATGTTGCTGTGACCAGTGAGTTTCTATGATAAACTGGTTTGTCCACATTATTACACAAAACTGGATGTTTGTGATCTTTTAATTACATCTATTTTACCTATATTATTCTAGCCTGAAACACAGTGTTGAAGTGCAATAATTTATTTTTGGGATTAAAGATGCAAACGCTACAGAATTACAAGTAATTAGCTCAATAATATTAAATAATATTAATGTATGCTCAATAACTGGGTTGTTAAAAAGCTAAAAGAGCAAAGCACTAGCTAAAAGCTGAAAGTAATACAACACTAAAAATAGTACAAAGCTAGATAAAGTCTAAATAAAACAAAGGCTAGTTAAAAGTAACAAAGCAGCGCCTAGAAGAAAAAGGTATCAAGTGGCCAGCTAAAAGCTAAATGTAGCAAAAGGCTAGCTAAAAAAGCAAAATGGTAGCTAAAAACCAAAAGTAGTAAAAGACTACTGAAAAGAAGCCAAAAGCAAAAAGTACTTTAAAACTAGTCAAAACCTAACAGTAGCAAGTACTATCTAGAAGCAAAAGGTAGCTAAAAGCTAGTCAATACCTAACAGCTATATACCTAAAGCTAGCTAGGAGCTAAACAATTACAGATCACTAGCTAAAACCAAAAGTAGCAAAAGGCTGAGATCCATAATTTATAAGTTAAAAATTATAGCTTACATTTCCTGAATGAGCTCAAATTTTTCACAAATAAACTGTTAAAAAAGCAGAGGTTGTGCAGAAATAATTTGCTTAAAAGTAACCTGAAAATTTTAAATACAAGAAAACATTTGGTGTTTTTGCTGATTTAGCAAACATGCAGACATGTCATAATAACAACCAAAGTGTATTTATTGATTTGTGAAACACTTCAATCCCTTTAAATTTAATTACTCATTTAAACAAATATTCTGTTGGTAAAATTTGTGTCAGACTTAGTTCACTTTGGTTTCACGGAACAGGTTCAACAACAGATTTTATACGTCAGCAGAGGATTTTAAATAACCTAAAATAAAAATTTCCTCTGAGCGCTGCTCCAGTCTAAGTATTTTATACTATACTGTATTTTTTGTAGCTGTTTTGTGAGCCTTGTGCCAACTTGCAGTGATAAAATCAAAGGCAGGCTGAAGCACAGAAAGCTGTGGGATTCAGTGACCCTCCTCTCTCATAAATCTTACTTTAAAAGAGAATCTATTTCCTTTAGAGTCTCTCAGCTCTGCGGCTACTTGTGTTCTTTACTTTGCATTTTGGTTTTGGCTTTTTTCTTTAGTTGAGTGATTGATTTTCAGTCTCTGTATTTGTCAAAAAAAAGCTCCAGCTCTGAAGCTTTTTGCTCACAAATCTTAGATAAAAGGAGCCGACTCTGAAAAGAGCTGAACTAAAAAGGCTTAACAGCTTTTACACGTTTAGGAACTCCTCTGAAGCCTCTCATTCTATTCAGTCTGATACAATATATCCAGTTTTCTTTAACTGTTCAGTTCTTTTCACTTTAATCAGTCAAAATTATTCATAGTGACTTTTTTATGGTCACGCATTCAAAGTTTAAACAAATCCTGATTCAGAAGTTATGTTTAAGACAAATTAGACAGGATGCTGCACTCTTAAAATACCCAGCTCTAATTTAGAATGGAATAGTAACACTGAAAAACACATTTTTCCTTTCCAGCAGCTCGTCTAAGAAAGCTGAGGGTACGTAGGTCCAGATTTGCTGAAAGCTGCATTCCCGAGCAGCACACCATTATCTGTTTCCAGTTGATGCCTGCTGACTCACCCAGCTGCAGAACAGCGTGCTGATAGCAGCCTAATGGCGCTCCAGTCTGCAGACGTCGAGCAGATGCCCTCAGATATCAGCCGCTGAGGAAGCTGAACTTTCCTCATTAGCTAATCGGAGCACTGCTTACCGTCTACATGATGTGAAACGCTTTATTTTCCTGCAATAATGTTCTGTCCAATAAATGCAGAACATTTAAAGTGACAGGCTGGAGTGTGAGGGGTTAAAATCAAACAGTTACCTGACCCAGTCTGAGCCGGAGCTGAAAGAATCTCTGAACAATCTGTCAGCAGAAATATTGCTGTGTCGGTAATTCAGGCTCTAAAATTAGACCAGGACAAAAAGTCTTGGAATGTAGGAGAAAAATCTGTGCTTTCAGTGAAATTATGTTTTGTTTTTTTTCTCTCTGAACACTGAACTTTCTACATATTACATTAGTTCTTAATTAAGAAGCTCATTTTAAATTTTCATCCACAACTAGAAGCAGTTTTAAATTTAAATGTATGATTTAATGACAAAACATCCAAATGACTCCAAATGCAAAGTCATGGTTTATTTTAACATTACTAATCTGTATGTTTTTGTACAGAGTTGGTTTTTACAAAGGTGCTGATCTCATCTAATAAAGTTTTGAGTTTCCAAGAAAGAAAGTAAAACATTAAAGAAAGATTCAAGTGTCACAAAAAGGATGCAGGAATTGATCTTCATTTACGTTTGTAAAAACAGGCGATTCTGCATTTATGCATTTTAAGAACACCCCTTTGCATCCCATATTTCCCTGTCAAATGTAGAGATTATATAGATTAAAAATTATATTTTCACATCAAAGAGTCTAATTCCTATAATTCATATCAGTATCAGCTCTTTGATGAGTGAGTTGTTTTGTGTTTCTGCGCAGACATGAACGAGCACAGCTCTCGCAGCCACAGCATCTTCCTGATCAACATCAAACAGGAACACGTGGAGACGGAGCAGAAGCTGTGTGGAAAACTCTACCTGGTGGATCTGGCTGGCAGCGAGAAGGTAGGAGACACTCTGAGAGCAGTTCAGTCAGCCGGTAGAAGTGAAATGATTTTACATTTTAATCTACTCGGATTACAGGTCAGCAAGACCGGAGCTGCAGGTTCTGTCCTGGATGAGGCGAAAAACATCAACAAGTCTCTTTCTGCTCTTGGAAATGTCATTTCTGCCTTGGCTGAAGGAACAGTAAGTTTAGCCTTTCTTTGATTTTCTGTGTTTCTGTTAATAAACTGTTTTGTTAAGAAGACATATAAAAGTGAAGTTTATCCTTTATCCATTAGTTTATGTAGTGAAATGATTAAACCTTGTTAAAAGCTGAAGCAATTACATTTAAAGCTTATTTTTGTTGTTAAAATGTGGAAATTTACATGTGGAGAATTAGATGTGTTTTTCTTATTTTACAGGTATGTTCTGTACTTTTATCTTTTATTTTATTTATTAATTTTAAATGATCCAGAGATTAGTTGGCTACAACACAATCTGGCACAAAAAATTTGAGGCAACCTGATGAAAAAAATGTTTCTATTTTACTAAAAATCTCCAACAATTTAAGAAAACAGAACAAAGTTTGTTCTTTTCTTTTGCTTGGTGGTCTTATTTTCTTTTCTCTTCCTCCTCTTGTCTGATCGTCCGTCTCCTGCAGAAATCTCACGTTCCGTACCGCGACAGCAAAATGACTCGCATCCTGCAGGACTCTCTGGGTGGGAACTGTCGCACCACCATGTTCATCTGCTGCTCGCCCTCCAGCTACAACGACGGAGAAACCAAATCCACCCTGATGTTTGGACAACGGTAGACGTCCTGGATAGAGTCGATGAAACTTTGGATCACCGAAAAGTTTAATGTTAAAGAAATCATTATTACACATAAAGAGGGAAAAGTTGTGACATCAGAGTCAGTGAATGCATCTTTGGAAACATTATAACATTAATATGAAAACTGACAGAAAGGAAACATTATTTAGGAAAATTGCAAACAAACCAGGAACTAATCTTTAGCAGCATGCATTTATTTACAATTAATTAATATTTCTGCCCCCCTCTCATCTACTTTTCTTTGCTTTTTCTCATCAAAGTGCAAAGACCATCAGAAACACTGCCTCCATCAACCTGGAGCTGACAGCGGAGCAGTGGAAGAAGAAGTACGAGAAGGAGAAGGAGAAGAACAAGACTCTGAAGGACACCATTGAGAAGCTGGAGGCCGAGCTCAACCGCTGGAGAAACGGTGACATTAAACATTTTACCTTCCTTTAATTTATCTTCACAGCTCCTGTTCAGACTTTACAGGCAAAGCTGGAGTATTCTCATCGGTTTGTGCCTCCGTTCATCTGTTTCTACTCGTTCCTTCTCTCAGGAGAGGACGTGCCTGAGACGGAGCAGACCACGGCCAACATGGTGACCTGTTTGGAGTCGGTGGAGGAGCGCCCCGTTTTGGACAACGACACCACCTCCATCGTTGTCCGCATCTCCGAAGAGGAGCGGCAGAAGTACGAGGAGGAGATCCGCAAGCTGTACAAGCAGCTGGATGACAAGGTGGAAACACACAAACATGTTTTTTATGTTTTTTTTTAACACATAATTGATTTGTAACAGGGACATTGTTATAAACAAAATATATTTTTGCTGTTATTTATATTCTGTACAGGAATGAAGTGTGCGCACATTAAGGTTTTATGTTTATATTTTTGCAGGATGATGAGATCAACTTGCAGTGCCAACTGGTGGAGAAACTGAAGCAGCAGATGTTGGACCAGGACGAAGTGAGAAAAAAAACTAACACAAACAGAAACACTGTTAAAATAACTATTTCTTCTGTTTTTATCTTTTTGCTTATTTATTTTTTTGTGCCCCTCCTTTCTTCAGCTCCTGGCCTCCTCCAGGGGAGACGGGGACAAAGTCCAGGCAGAGCTCGGCCGGCTCCAGGTGGAGAGTGACTGTGCCAAGGCTGAGGTGAAGGAGGTGCTCCAGGCTTTGGAGGAACTGGCCATTAATTACGACCAGAAAAGCCAGGAGGTGGAGGAGAAGGGTCTGCAGAACCAGCTGCTGGCCGACCAACTGGCCCAGAAAATGGTACATTTAAAGATAAAGTCAAGTCAAGAAAACCTCAGACTGGTACTCAAATGCTTTTTGTGTCTCATTTCTCTGTTTTTCAGGCGAGTCTCATGGAGCTGGAGGCAGAGTTGTCTCGTATGCAGGAAGTTAGCGGTCAGCAGAGGAAACGCATCGCTGACGTCCTCAACGGGCTCATGAGGGACCTCAGCGAGTTCAGCTCCATTGTGGGGAATGGGGAGATAAAACTGGTGAGTACAGAGGGTTAATGAGGAGAAGAACGACAGTTCAGGCTGTGTTTGGCTGTTCGGTGTCTTCTGTGGCAAACAACAACATTTCTGGGTGAGACAACGATGACAAACCCTTTTTTCTCCGCTCCACAGCCGGTGGAGATCAGCGGCGCGATCGAGGAGGAGTTCACCGTCGCTCGTCTCTACATCAGTAAGATCAAGTCGGAGGTGAAGAGCATGGTGAAGCGCTGCCGCCAGCTGGAGAACATGCAGCTGGAGTGCCACCGCAAGATGGAGGAGACCGGGAGGGAGCTGTCCTCCTGCCACCTCCTCATCTCGCAGGTGAGTGAGATAGAATTAGTACAGGAGGTCAAAATCGTACAGAAAAAGAGGGTGTTTTACATATGTCATTAACACATTTTCATTATTTAGCTTACTTTCTGAGTATGAAATCCAAGTTAAAAAATAAACATTTTATTTTTATGTAGCTCACTGTTCTTACATTTTGCTAATATTTATTAAATGTTAAATTCTAAATCTAAATGTGTAAATCTAAATGTAAAAGTTAAATCTTAAATGTTGAAGTTTACGTTTAAGTATTTTGGAATGAAATGTAGCTTTTGCTGTTGGTGCTCGACTCTTGTTAGGACGTCAGTATTTTGAGAGAATAGCAATCTCCGCTAATGCTGCTAACTCTGCTAACTCTGCTAATGCTGCTAACGCTGCTAACACTGCTAACTCCGCTAACTCTGCATTCACAGCTAACTCTGCTAATGCTGCTAACTCTGCTTACTCCGCTAATTTTGATAACGCTGTTAACTCCGCTAACTCTGCATTCACAGCTAACTCTGCTAACACTGCTAACTCTGCTAACTCTGCATTCACAGCTAACTCTGCTAATGCTGCTAACAGTGCTAACTCTGCTAACTCTGCATTCACAGCTAATTCTGCTAACGCTGCTAACTCTGCTAATGCTTCCAGTGTGATTCTGGAAGCAAGTAGTTTTTTTTAAATCATCTGACCGCTTTCAGCATAAACAAACACAGCCACAAACTTCTGACCATTCACACAGTAAGATCTTATGTGGAGGGGGTGAAAAGTTCTCAAGTTGTGACAAATCGAAGTTGCAAACAGAATGATGCATTGTCATCATAAAACTGTGACAATGACGGCTGTGTTTAGAAGTTCGGATGGAGCATGCGGAGGCCTTTAGCCGTTGCTTTTGTCGCAGGATGATGACATCATAACAATAGCTGCGCACCAACAGCAAAGGATGCGTTCCATTCTGAAATTCTTAAATGCAAGTTTTATCATTTAGCTGCAACATTAAAGATTTAACTTTTTACATTTAGATTTAGGATGTAATATTTACATATAACATTTAAATTTGACATTTAGAAAAATTAGCAAAATATAAGGACAATGAGCTAAACAACAATAAAGTGACATAAATAATGAAAATGTTTAGTGACATTTTATTTTACACTTGGCACCCTGTAAACAGGAACTAGAGGACATAAAAAAAAAGAACCCCAAAGATAAAGGAAATTTTTAATTCTGATTAGTTTCTCTGTTTGTGCAGCATGAGGCTAAGATCCGCTCTCTGACGGAGTACACTCAGAGCGTGGAGCAGAAGAAGAGGCAGCTGGAGGAGAGCCACGACTCTCTGAGCGAAGAACTGGCTAAACTGCAGGACCAGGGTATACTGTGTATTCCACTCAGAGTAATCACTAGAAATAATGATCTGTGGCAAAAGCCATTAAAGGTGTGGTGCAGTTTGTCACTGAACATTTTTCTTCCATTTCCTTCTTCCAGATAACTCCACCCTGGAGGAAAAAGATGGAGAAAAGGGTGAGATTGAGGATGGAAGCCTTAAGGTACGGGTTACCTCAAATTAACACGCAGCTCTGACTCATTTTGTTTTTTTCCTACCTTGTTTATTATTTAGGTCTTTTATGCATGGGTAGAAAACACTGTGCGGTCTTATTTTCCTTTTTAATGTTTCTGCATCTGTCAGCATCTTTTAATACCCTTGCTCTTTCCACTTCCAGAAATCTCTTCGTCAGCAGGGAGAGTCTCAGCGTCTCCATCACAAGCAGCTCGCCCGCCTGCGGGATGAGATCAACGAGAAGCAGAGGATCATCGATGAGCTCACTGAGTCTGTCAACACCTTTTTATTTTTTTTTTCCACATAAATGGCTTCAGTGGGATGTTTCCCCCATGATTCGTTAGCTTTCAGTACTTTGGGCTGTAATTTTTTTCTTATGTAATTTCTTCCTTCCTTCCTCTTTATACCTAATTATTGGTGTCTTTACCTCCAGTCGTAACTCCAAGCTGGAGCTGGAGCTGGCTCAGGTGCGTTCTGATTTCGAACGCCTAAAGAGTCAGGATAGCACTAAGAGCGAGCGACTGGAGGAGCTCTCGTAAGTGTTAAGGAGGTCTTGAGTGGTTTATTGACAGTCTTTTAGGATTGTTTTATTTTTTATAGCTTTTATTTTTTTTTCTTTTAAATTCTAGCAGAAGAAACTAAAAACCACACGTAGATAATGAGAAGTTCTATTGACAAAAATATTAACGCTGCTCTTCTTTGTTAGATTCCTGCATGAGCGCCATGAGCAGACCAAACAGGACTTGAAGGGTCTGGAGGAGACAGTTGTGAGTAAAACAAGCACAGCTGTTTATTCACATCAACCCAGAGTTGACCCCTCAGTCTTCTCAACATCTGTCTGTCTTCCAGGCCCGCGAGCTCCAGACCCTCCACAACCTGCGCAAGCTGTTCGTTCAAGACCTCACGTCGCGGGTTAAAAAAGTAAAGTTCTTTGTTCTAACGAAATCGATCACACACACATCAAATTTTGAAATAAATAGCAACATTATCATCAATACCTTTGATGTCCTTTATATTTTGATAGCTCTACATGAACGAATGAGTTTAATAGATGTAATACAAGAATATTACAAAATCATACAGTTTTCTAATTGATTATGTTTTTTGGCTTTTTTGTTATTTCCTCAGAGTTCCGAAATGGAACCTGATGATAGCGGGGGGTCTTGCACCCAGAAGCAGAAGATTTCCTTTCTTGAGAATAACCTGGACCAGCTTACAAAGGTTCACAAACAGGTGAGCTACTTTATATATCTAGAGAAAGTCCTGAATTTGCTGTGGCATTTATGATAAAAATAATAATGTTTGCGTGATGTCCCACATTTGTCGTCTCCCCTCCTCCTTCTAGCTGGTTCGTGACAATGCAGATCTGCGCTGCGAGCTTCCAAAGCTGGAGAAACGGCTTCGGTCTACTGCTGACAGAGTTAAGGCCCTGGAGACTGCATTGAGGGATGCCAAAGAAGGCGCCATGATGGACCGCCGTCGTTATCAGCAGGAGGTCGATCGCATCAAAGATGCCATGAGGGCGAAGAATGCTTTGAGGCGCCCCCATGCTGCTCAGATTGGTACTGCACTGAATCATGGCGTAACATTTTTTATTTAATCTTTTTACACCTCAGCCATAATAACCCAGTTATATCAACCTGACAGCTAAACCAGTGAGACCGAAGCAGCTTCCTGTTTGCTCTCCTACAAATCCTTTCTACTCCTACATTTGTGCGACTGAATACGCCAATGCCTACAGCAACGCCCTCTTCCAGAACAACGGGACACAGAAGAGCTCCACCAGCGTCAACTGCAGCGCCAACTCCGTCCAGAGCAACACGTGAGTCACATTGTTTTTTTTCATGATAATAAAGATTGTTTACACTGTTTGTGGTACAAGAAATCAATTATTCATACACCCATTTGATTAAAACCTACTGTTGGCAGACTTTTGAGTTTTGAAACGTTGAGATCTCACAGGTCATGTTTTTAAACATCTCCAGTGGTGTGCACAACTGCTCAAGGTATTAGTTTTACTAACACCTAAAACACTACATGTAATTATTAGGTCCACTAATGATAAAAAGCTAAATTTATAAAAAATAAGGCAGAAGCTAAACTGCTAATACTTAACATTTTAACATTTAGTCCACCATGTGGCAGCAAGTATAATGTGCAACTGCATTTGGGTATTTTCCTTGAACATACCTGCCTTAACTTCCTGTCTGTATTCCTCTGGCTTTTAGTTTTACAGTAAATCAATAAACTTCAACACAGAAATCAAACCAAACTTAAATAAGACAAAGTCATCACACAACAAAACATCCTTCATAGATGACAAATAAAAGTGTTTATAACTGTTTTTAAGAGATTTAAGAGAATAGATAATAGAAACTACATCACGGTGCATTGCATGCTGTGTAAGGGCTGCCCTTGTTTGTGATACAGCCAGGAGGTGGAGCTACAGCCGACAAACAGGACAGCAAAGTGGAAGGAAAAAAATTACAGCCTGTGAAATTGTGTTTCTGCTGATTAAGTTCTTATATTTAAACATTATAAACACTAAAAAACGAATAATTGTATGGCCCAGATTAAAGCAAAGATGTTGTCTTTGTTTCACTTTTTAAAAATTTGAAACAAACTCAGGAAATCATCTCTGCGACTGAATGATGTCGCAGCTGCAAAGGATGCTGGGAAAACGTTAAATTATTTTTTTCCTGACTTTTTACAGTAGTTTTGAGTGTGGACTTTGGTTTTTCTTGACAAACTGTGTGACACACATCAGTGACAGCTTGATCAAGAACATCACTACTGCATGTAGAAGGCAATTCTACAGAATATGCCAAGGAGGCATATTATAGGAGTTTTAGCAATAAAGAAAAAAATATAGAATTATTTAGTGCAAGTTAAGTCCGTTACTAGCTTATAAAGTTAATGCAAATGCCAAACTGCTCTTCCAAATATTAGTTCTGCTAATAGTGGGTGACTCTGGTGAATCTGTGTCCACCACTGAACATCTCATAAAACTTGTGTGTTTTTGTTGTTTGACAGAGTTTCTACAGCGCTGGGCTACAGAGCAGACAGATATAATGGAGACGTTCTGGAGTCCTACCCACTCAACATTGACAATGGTAAATAAACTAAACAACTGGTGAACCCGTCTTTTCTGTAAGCCCATCTTTTTGTTCAGGTAATGATAGATAAAGTATGTTTAATTACTTGTTAATGTTGTTTTGTTTCCAACAGGTAACAGCATCAGTGAAACCAGAGACATAAATGATAACAGGTGAGGATGTCAGGAAGGGTCCAATTTGGAGTAAGAAATCATCAAAGAAACGGTTTAAATGAGCTGACTGTTTTTTAATTTGTCTCTGCGTTAACAGGAGTGATGTTCACTGTGGCAGCGAGGTGGATGATTCAAACAGACATTACATCATTCAGCAGGAGACTGCTGCAAGTTAATATGAAGGTAAATACACAAACACCTATTTGTACACATTTATATGACCAATAACTAACAAATGCATCATCCCACTCTTGTTTTAGGTCAATAAACTAAAGAATATCTGCCTTTGACCTCTAAAATGTTATTTTAAAATTGTCTGACACAGATAAACAAAATGTCTTCACTGTATAGACAGAGACGTATGGAAGAGCATTGCATTCATTAAAGAAAAACAAATAGACTCCTTACTTTCATTACAAAATCCAGATATCATAATAAATGTGAGGTAAGAAGTGTATTTTCTTTTCTTTGGTGAATGCAACGCTCTTCCATTAAGAAGGACACAGTACCTAAAACAATACCACTCATAGAGATGTTAATAAGTTCAAATGACAGATTACAGTCAACTAAATACTACATACCCATTCAACCGCAACGTAGAAGGTACACAAATGTTTTCTGAGTAAAGTAAAAGTACTCTTTTATACTTTTTGATTAATTTGAAATAATCAACTGCAACATAGCTTTAAATAGGAACTGAGTCCTGTTGTGTCTTTGGACATATTTACAGATCTGAGAAGATTTAAAAAATAAAATCTCTTCATATTTCATGGTTCTGAACAGTTGAATGCAGATTTTTGAATCGTTTAAACATTTTCTTGCTGTAGATTCTGGTAAACATTTTTGCAAATGTGTAAAAATAACCACTATTGAGATTCTGTGTGAGTTCTTCTTTTTTTGAGTTTAAATGTTTAAGGTCATTTTTAACAGAGCTTGTAACTGAATGGATTTTACATTTAAAAATTAATGAGTTTTATTTCTCATATTGAGCAAGAGAAAGATGTTTCCTAATGTCTAAAACCACAAACTACTTTCACCTAAAGTCTTTTTAAATCAGAAAAAAAAACATATTAACTAAGCAAAAACGCAATTATGTTCTTTGATAACAAAAGCTAGAAAAGTGATGCATTATCATTTTTTTAAACTTAGTAGCAGGATGGTTTCTATAAATGATGACTTTTTTCGTTGTCTTTTTGCAGAACACGACCAAACACTGTACCCATCCAAGGACCCCGCCCCTCTTTTTTGTCCATTCTGCATGCAGCCCTTGTACTCCCAAGCCCCTCCCACTTCATCACCACTGACGATGAAGATGAAGATCTGTAGCCCTGTAGTCTTCTAACTAGATGAAGCCCTTCCTGTTGCTATGTCGGCCCCTTTTACCCCTCAGTTTTGGGGTTCAGTCCTTTCTAGTTCCATCAAAGTATTTTAAAAGTCTCTGTTTTAATTTAATTAACTTACATTGATCCCTCAGCTAGTTGGTCACCAGATATAACTGATTACCCCCTGAGGTGGTTGAACTGGAACTGGGCTGACCCCTCCCCCGATCGCTCTGCACTCACACATTGTAAATATCAGTGCCGTACACTCCAGTAGTTTTTTGACCAGCAGCCGTTTTGTCTGAATGCACAGCTTCCTTCGTCCTCTGATGGTCTGACGGGCATCACGCGGGTCTATGCAGTCAGGACCCTTTTTTCTCCGATGTAAGTAGGAGTGCAAACCGTGTACCACCAGCTTGTAAAAGAAGCCCCACGCTGGCCGTGCATGTCGCTTTGTGGGTGAAGCCTTCAGATCTCTGCATGCGTCAAGAGTTTTGGTCTGCAGCTGGTTTGCTGTGAGTAAAAATGAATTAATTTCAGCAGGAACCAGAGAGAAAAGATAGTCGCCCTCAATCTGAACCTTCACCTAAACACTATCGTTTCTACTTCAGAGTAAAGTTGAGTGCAAATCAGAAAAAAACAACACAAGGATCCTTTTTAAATGTGATAAAATATGTTGTGAGTGATGGAAACCCAGCTCAGACCTGCAGATGTGTTGAAGAAACTTCCTGTAGTTGCTTTGATACTGTAATGTTGCAGCTGTATGATGCTCTGCACCTCTTAAACACACACACAAACCCTGTGAGTCCTTTATTCCAAGCCTTAACGTAAAATCATTTCTTACAATCAAATTAAGATGCTCTGTCCCATGCATATATTTGTAAGTACTACCTCTAGAGCCGCTTCTTGTTGTTGATGGATATCATCCTGTCAAATACTCGATCCTAGAATTTCTACAGATAGATTTAAAATATCAGCACCTGTATGTAGATTTGAACACTTTAATCATAGCTGTACTTCCATTCTCATAAAAATGTATTCACACACATTTTCATTTTCCATCAGATCAAAAGTTGGCTTGAAAGGTGTTTCATTAAGAGAGGAACTGAATCATTCTGCATCACAAAATGTAGTTATTTGCATATTTCTGCTGCCTTTTCTAGATTTCTACAATAGCAGATTAAAGTGTTGTTTTCTAAAAATAAGGATGTCATTTAGTGGTTCAGTGTTTCTGCAGGTGTTTTCCCAGCTGTGCAGTCACCAGTCTGGGATACGTTGCAGACGGGTTTTCAGGCTGTTATTCCTTCTACGAAAAATCCTGACCAGCCAATCAGGATGGAGGAAAGCAGCATTTGGTTAACAAATAGGTCGGGTGGCAATAAAACACTGAATCAAGTGACAAAATAAAGCAAAACGTGTGCAGAAACAATTGTTTCTGCATTCTTACAGTCGGGGTCAGAAATAGTTTATTTTGAGTTCTAGAAATCTTAGGTTTCCATCTTGAAATATATTATCTTGATAGATATTAGAAGTTTTCAAATGCCTCGCCGTACAAATCTCAACAAAACTTCAGCTATTTCTGGGTAAAGTAAACAAACAACACTAATAAATCAAACATGAGCATATTGAGACATTTTATTCATTTAACATTTTTTTTGTCTCAAAAAGTATGACAAAAATGTGGCATTAGACATTTGGAAACTTTGTGTTCTATTTGTCAATTATAACAAGATGTATGTTTTTTATTTCTCCACTGGTCATCATTCATCACAGCACCACTCAGCCTGATGCACTTACTGGCATTAACAACATCTCAGGGCTTAAACGTTCATAATCGCAGCAAAAGTCTCATCGCCATTGTCTTCCTCCTAAACTATGTGATTGCTGATGAACAATCAGACTGACGCGTCCTCCTTAAAACTAAAGAAAGGAATGAGAGAAAACGTGTACATAAATATTATAGCATCCCCAAGTCAAGTAGTACTTTGAACTGTGCAACTCCAAAATGACCCTCCATCCATAAAGTCTATAATAACCTGAACCAGGAGGGAGTTTGTGCTTTGGTACCACCTGCTGTTACTCTGTCTCAACATATCTAAAGTACATGTGCTCTATATTGTTAATCTTGTAAGTAAAACATGACATAGTAAGACACACGCTAACCCTTGTTCAGAGAAATGCTTCTTTGATTTATTTCTGTAGGCCTCTACTGTAGCGTGAACATGATTGTGTGAAGCAGAATATCTGTAAATATAGATTCATCACTATGCTCTATTGTATGTGGACCTCTGTGTTGTAGTAAAAAAGTTCAATAAAACTGCAAAAAAATGAGAAAGGTTTGATGTTTGGAATCATTCTTTTGAATGGTGTTGAAGGTTAAAATAAAAGTGATGGGATAGAAACAGTGCCATCTAGTGGTTGGAAAAAGAATTTTAAAAATATTTCTCAAATCTCTTTAAAAAGCAGCTGCAGAGGCAGATTTTTTTATTTGAGTGCCCAAGATAAATCAAAGGCATTGACATTCAATCAATGCAGGGGTGCGCCTTCCCCATAAAGCTTTCAAATGGGGGGCACTGCAATCTATGGGTGGCACACCAAAACCAGAAGCCACAACAAAGTTTTTAAAATATTTTTCGAACAATACTTGATTTAAATTTACCAGCATAAATGCAAGTAATATATATATTGTTAGTATGTATTTTATGAGGGTCTAGTATTTTGAGACCAAAAGCTCCTGCAAATCTTTACCTAATGATAGATGAACCTCTGAGCTGCTGTAAATCATATTTATTTATTTATATATTTATTCAATCTCACAAATTCAGTTCCTTAACCAGTCTTCTGTCATTTCCTCTGACCTTAGCAGGAAATTGATTTCCAGATTTTCAACAAAAAAGGATTGTCAATAATAATGAAAATGAAGCTAGCATAAAAACTTGTAAAAAAAAAAAAAGAAACATTTATAGATTCTTTGACACCAAAGAATATCCAGCCTTCATTTTTATTACGATTGAAATAAAGTCAAGAAGCATCATGTATCTTCATATATTGTAGATGTACATGTGAACACAGCCACTAATAAGATTCCTAAAATTCTGTTAAAATGATGTAAAACACTGCAGAGGAACTTCCTTTATGTCTTTTTATAATAAGCTGCTTCATGTGGTTCCCATGAGAAAGGAAGCAGCAGAGTAAACATCAGAGGCATGTGAAGCATCTCAGACCACTGTGTGTGTGTGGGGGGGGGGGCAGACAATACAAAATACTCATAACAAAACTCAAACAGGATGATCAGACTGTAACAGTTTTTTTCTAGGTATTTTAGTTTTACAGCAAAACTCAGCTCAGAATTAATCAACAAAATCCATTTTGAATTTTTCAGATAAAATAAATGGGGATATATTTAAAATGGGGGATTCCACTTTAAATACTGCCATTAGATTCCAGTAACCTTAAAATAATGGACTGAAACCACAAACCAAGTGATTCTTATATTTATTTTTTTTATTACTTTGAAGCTTTAGTTGTAGGATGTATTCCTATCTGTATAATTACAGATACATTATTTTCCCCCCATTTATTTATTTAATCAGAGAGTCCCTGATTTGTTAATGGATTCTTCTCACCATGCTCTTGTTCAATTTGTAATTCCTCAAAAACAAGATGATTTATAATGATGGATATTATAGAAATAAAATATTTAATCATTTGACTATTTTTTGACCTTTTTATGCATGACTATTAAAAAACCGTTGGCACTTTAAATTGTGTTACCGATCTGTTCACGATCAGAGCTGACACAAACCCAGGCTGCTCTGGTTATGAACTGAAACTTGACTCCAATCACTCCACAAGTCATTGATTTGCGCTTGTTGCGCGTCCCCGCCGCGCGCTCCCGCGCCCCTGTAGACCAGACCAGCGGCTCCAGTGGGACTCTGCTCTGTTGGACAGCAGGAGTCCACGGGAGACCCCCACTCACTCCTCCGGGTGGATCCACGGCCAGAGAGGCAGCCTGTGGAGTCTGGAACCCCCACAGAGGAACCAGAGGAGCGGGAGGTATTTATCTCTGATCTGTTTTAGATTTATCTTGACATGACAGAAACCAAGCTGCTGACATTCTAATCACTATGAAGGACTTGTCGCATGATGGTGCAGGCTGAGCCAACAATATCTGCCCTTTGAGGCACATTCATGCTGTTATAAACCTGCAGGTTTGTTTTAATGTCAGCTGCAGAAAGGCCCACTGCAGTGATTTTTATCTGCTCTTACAGAAACAGAAAATGGTGCTGCATGGAGCTGAAACTCCAGCTTTTAGAATCATGGCTGCTGCTTTCTGCTGCAGGAGAATCTTAAATCATCAGAACTGCATGAAATTTATATTCTTGATCTTCATTCTAAATGTAAAGAATTTAATAAATTTGATCAAAAATTAACAATAAATCCCTCAGATTAATGTCTTGTTTCCAAACACACATCAGCACCGAAATGAATTTATTCAAAATCATGTAAATTAGATGAAAATGATCCCAGTTGCTTTTATCTGAAGCCAACAAGACGGTGATAATCTGTCCCTGCTTTTTACTCTGGTCAGTCGGGTCAGTTACATAAACATAAGACTGATGATGAGATGACACTCTCACACACACACACACACACACATACACACACGGTCTAGTACAGCTATCTTTATGGGGACCTTGCATTGACTTCCATTATTTTTTACAGCCTAACCCTGACCACCA
>JARVJO010000024.1:18695611-18712304 GCA_031762555.1 Cynodonichthys magdalenae | reverse complement strand
AACACTGTCCCACATTGTAGTGAATACCAGCCCACACACACACACACACACACACACACACACACACACACACACACGTACACACACACACACACACACACAGTCTGCTTCAGTGTCAGCTCTGCAGTCAGATGAACTTGATTAAAGACTTGGTTCTTGTTATTCATCTCAGATCTCATGGGAGGCATTTATTACAAAATAGGTAACACTTCTTTTTATCATATTAATCACATTGTAGTTATTTTTTGTTTAATAGAGCACTTATTTTAATAAAAAAAACATCCTTATAAGCCAAGCCCATGCTGTAGTATCATAAATTAAAATAATACCAAATTGGCTTCTAACATATTTATTAGATTTTGCATGATATGTAGCTTAATTTAAATAAATAATTTCTTTTAACCTTCAAGAACAGAAATTTCATTTTTATTTTGACTTTTTGAAAGGACTAAGGTTTACTTATAAACTATAAGAAGAAACTGCTGAGTATGAAATAAAATAAAGCATAAAGCGAGCATCATTTGTCATTTCCAGCCTGTTTTTTTGATGTGCCGTCTGTGTGACCTGAGCATGGAGGCTTCATTCCTGGAACCAGCTGTTACTGTCTGTCTGCTGCTTCTTCAGGACTTCGTCTTTGCTGTGTGGGCGAGGTTATAAATAAGAAGGCCGGAGGCTTTTTGCGTGTGTGTTTTGTTTAACCAGCTGCTGGTGAGGTTTGTTTGCCTCCCCTTGAGTGCAGGTGGACTCTGCGGTCTCTAGATGGTCTCAGGTCTGTTCACCCCACCACCAACAGGCACTTACACCACCTGACTTTTACCTGAAGGGTTTCCTGTCTGGATCAGCATCAGCTGCTGCCTGTGTTTTATCTCCAGATATTTTGAATAAAGCAGAAACATAACATTTATGCATAAAAATGCAGAAGGCAAGACTCTACAGCATCAAACTGGAAAGTTGCACTTTATCAGATGAGATGAGAGGATTTAAAGATTTTCACCCTTCAAAGATGTGAAAACAAGTAACTGTACCAGTAGTCCTGAAAGTAGGGCTCAGCAATAATAGAATGTTGACAATGTCACTGAACTCCGATCAAAAACACACTGCATTCTGGGGGATGAAGGCAGAAGAAAGGCTTTAGCTGCTCAACTGCTCATGGCCCAGCTAAGCGAGGTTGGTGGCATCAACTCACTCTTTGGTAAGCTGCAACCTGTTGAGTAACATGTGCAGCAGCAGGTTCATGTTTCATAACTGCTTAAAAAATAACAAAGAACAACGCTGAGTGAAAGGAGGAAATTAGAGCAACAACTCCAGGGGAAATTGTGGATAAAAGAGAAAAAGTCACGTCCCCAGATTGGCAGTAATAATCAGCCTTTTTATCGTTCAAATAGGTAAAATACTAAGTAATAATAATGGATATCAGCTGATATTAAGAGCTTATAATGATCAATTTTTCAGCCATATCGCCCAGCCTATTTGCAGAGCTTATTTTATTTTATTATAAAAACACACATCATATTGTAACCATGTAATGACCAAGAACTTACACCAACCCAAGGCTTTAGAGCAAAAAAACAATTATTCTTCTCCAACCAAAAATTATATATGAAAACACACAAACACACACAAAATAAAAATTTGGTCTATTTTCGAGCTAATTTTTTTCCTATCTTTGCCTGTAGAGTTTGCAGGTTGACATTCCTTATAATCAGAGTTGTAAAGTAACTAAATACAAATACTTTGTTACTGTACTTAAGTAGAAATGTTGGTTATCTTTTGCTTGAGTAATTATTTTTAGCCTATACTTTTAACTTCTTACTCCTTACATTTTTTAAAAAGTTAAGAGTCGTTACTACTATTTCATTTTTGCTTGTTTTCATTCCGGCTTGTTATAGTAAAAATAAATACTATCCGTATAAATTGTGCCTACAGGATAGAGTGAAGTTAATTGTGGCTGAATGAGAAGTATAACTTAAACAATTCTGACACTGTATTAGTTTGTACACAATTCATCACAGCTGCATGGGACATAAATCATGCCACACTCAATACTTTTACTCAAGTACATTTTATGTCAGAAAATTGTTTTTGATATTTAAGTACAAAAAATATCAGATACTTTAAGTCTTTTACTCAAGTAATATTCTTAGAGGAGACTTTAATTTTTACCAGAGTAATTTTATAGTAAGATATTTGTATTTTTACTCAAGTATCACTTTGTGGTAATTTATACAACACTGCTTCTAACAGGTCTGATGAAATATTTTTAGTGTTTTTTTAGAGCCTGATCACCTGAAGGGCACTTCACTCTATAATCTGTGTGCACAGAGGAGACGAGGTGATCTAATTGAAGAATTTTAATTAAAAATGGATCCACCTGCAGTGTGTAAATTGTTTTAAAGGTTTAGCATCTAAAAGAGCGTTGTCTAAAGTTCAAACAAATGTCCCTCTGCATGGAAGAGTGACTTCATCTCAGATGCTTTGTCAAAAAAGATTAAGAAACTGATGCATCCAGTTGCTTTTAAAGTCAGTTTCATGAACTTTTGAATCCCAGTTGCTCAGTGAAGGAAACACATCTATGCTAACTGTTCTGCAGAATGGTAATGAGGTGTTAGGGTCCTAAGCTGGAGCTTGAGGCGAAGCATGCTCCGAGTGCTGAGGATACTGGAGATAAAAATAGCCGGCTGAAGCCGGAGGAGCATTTGTTTTCATCACTTGGTGGGATTAGCTCCTACAAACCCCTCCATTCTTATAAGGCTATTGTTGTGAAGAGTCATAAACACACACACCTTTTTAAAAACCTGCACTGACACAGTTTAACAGTGATGGCATCGCTTCCAAATACAGTCCGCCGAGTGTTGACAGATCATCATGTTTGTTTATTGGCTGTTTTCCTAAGTGGTGCAGCTGTTTATATTCAGCTGTGTGACACATTCACAGTGAGGTAAAACAGAGAGAAGACAGGGTTTTGTGTTAACAAACACACAGATGATTGTTAAGAGTGTAAAAACAGGTGAGCACTCAGAGTGTGTTTTAGGAATGACTCTCAGCTACTTTCACACCCTATTTAAAACTGTTTGAGTTAGAGGCATGTTCATGTTTGTGTAGCTGTGGCAGCCATCTTGAATGTTGTTTCCAAAAGTTAACCAGTTTAAGTTGCACATCCAGACACATTCCAGGTATTTTTTTATTATTTACGTTAGATGCTTCTGTGTTTTGACTTCTTGTGTTTTCAGTTTCTGTACTTGTGTTTTTTGTGATCCCTGCAACATCTGTTTAGTTTCTCTTTAGTTTCCGCTCTGGCTTTGCCCTCTCTCACCTGATCCTCAGGTGTTTGTCATTTCTCCCTCATTAGTCTCCTTTTATATTTCCTGTCCTGCTGTCAGTTCCTTGTCATCGGCATTAAGCTGGTCAAGGTTTTCTTCTCTTTGGTTTCTAAGTAGTTTTCTTTTTGGATCCTGGAGGCTTCCAGAGTTTTTTTCTGTACCCCGGTGTTTAAATACACGTCAGACAAGATACATCCAATCATTGCTTTCTGAGAGTTTCATTAAAAATCATAGAATACTTTATCACTACTATACAGAGTTGTAAAGTAACAAAGTACAAATACTTTGTTACTTTACTTAAGTAAAAATTTTGATTATTTATGCTTTACTTTTTGACTTTTCACTTCTATTCCTTATATTTTAACACAATTATCTGTACTTTCTACTCGGTACATTTAAAAAATTGAAGAAATAGAAAGTTGTTACTCCTGTTTCATTTTGGCTTGTTATTGATAAAAATAAAAATATTAAAACTATCCAGATACATGATACCTCCTGGATAGATTGAATTTAACTGTGGTTGGATAAGAATAAATAAATACATGTTTTTTTGGGCGATCACCTCCACATAAATATCACTTTGGAAGTTCTAACCACTCACTTTTACTTTATACATTTAATACCTAAGTTAGTATATTACTTAGTTACTATAAACTTTTGTTTATACAACACTGCTGCTATAGACAAATTTCATGTCACACTTAGAATCCATGTTTATTTTTTAATTTTTAAAATGTTTCCATTTGACAAGCAGTTAATCGCTGGTTGTTCTGTTGACTGTAATCTGCAGTTTTGACACTAGATGTCACTAAATCCTGCACACTGCTCCTGTAGGGTATTGGTTTTAGATCAGATGAGTTCTGCGCAGATCATTCATAATGGTGACCTGACAATAAAGCAGTACATGCAGGGAGGTCGTGTAAGGAAAGAGTATTTTGTGAGGCTGAGAAATAAGGACAAGGACAGATGAATCAACAGCTTTCCTCCTCTGGCTAGGACACACTCTATAATACCACAGTCATGTCATGCACGCCACAGATTTTGTTTTTTCTATTCCGCCTCCCTCCATCGTCCCCTTCTCTCCTTCGTCCTCTGTCCTTTTGTGACTTTTTCACATTCGCCTCATTACCCGGCAGAATCAGTGCATTAACAGAGCCTGAAGAAGAAGGAGGAGCTCTCCTCCTTATGACAAGAAGAAAAAAAAAACACTTCAGTGCTCAGGCTTTTCCTCAGGCTTGTTCTGAGCTGGAAACAAGACAGAAAACATGCAGCTCTCTGATTGTTTGTGAAAATTAAATTGTTATTTTGCAGTAAAAGACACAGCTGACGTTTCATTTCTTTCTTGCACACCAGCTGTTTATTTATTCACACTACAAATATACACAACGCTTCAACAGATAAACAGATTTTAATCCACTAGTTAATGACAAAATTCCACAGATCTGCCACTAATGTTAATGAGTTTGAAATCATATATTTTATCTCTGTGTCAGTTCTGTGCTTCTTGAGTTGAGTTGGTTGTTGCAGTGATATTAAAGCAGGCTGAAAAGATAATTAATTATAAATGTAGCTATATTCAGTGATTACTTTCTGCAAGTTTCATTAAAATATCATCAGATATTCTGGAAAAAGACCATCATGAACACACACAGACGTGCGAAAACATAAATTATGAAAATATATACAAAGATTATAACTTTTCTTTGATTTTCTGACTTTAAATTAATTTAAACTTGTTTCATTTATTCAAGGATTAAGTTTTTTGGAGTTAGCTAATTAAAGCAGGTATAGTTACCTGAAGTTTTATCTGAATTTGGGGCATCACCCAACATAGAAGTGATTAAATATTGATGTTGTTCTGTCTGCTCCTAATACATTTTTTATCCTTCCTCGGTGGAGGAACACACTCATGAAGGCTTCTTTTTTTGTTTGTTTGTTTTTAGCAACAAGAGCAAAGAATTACAACATTTAAATTATAGATCACTTCAAGTAAAGAAAGAAAAGAAAAAAAGGAGATAAACTCATTACAAGACAATTTAATCTGAAGACTTTAGGAAATGTAATAAATTCTCCATCTAGTTGGATTTGCAGTGAGATTCTGCCTCTCTCCCTCCTTCACTCCCCTCATGTTAGGTCTCACTCCCTCTCAGATAAACATAGCACCCAGCACTGGAGGAGCAAACAACCACAGAGAGACAGAAACAGAGACAAGCAGAGACAGACAGACAGGAGGACAGACAGACAGGAGGACACAGCTTGCTGGTGGAACGGCTGAAAACTTGACGTTTGCTCATCAGCCTTCAGTGACTCAGCCTTGGGCTCCAGCAGAATGGGTTTTATTTCGGTTCTGGAGCCGCTGCTGAGCTCAGGCAGCAGCTCTGTGGATGATTGTCACGCCTTCTGGATTATTTCAGAGAATACTGCTGTTGTGATGATTTGGAAAGTCAGCAGGCAGAGAAGAAGATGGTAAAGTTTTGTTTTTTTTAATTTTCTTCAGTGTGAAACATTTTAAACTCTTAAAGCAGTTGTTAGACAAATAATTAATTAGGAAGTTGGTCATGTTTGGCTGAATTTTTGTTATTTAATAAAGTTCCAAGAATTCAACTCCTAATATAGTATTTCAGGATCTCATCCTGTTAGTAGGACAGACCATAAAGTAAAAAAAGTACTGATTAGCGCTGAATATTTACTAGTACACAATCTTAGCTCAGCCTAAAATCCTTAAAATGTAGTTTTTTTTATTAACATGCACGGAAGTGACAGGTACAACACTAAATCTTTTTAAAATAGCAGCACAGAGCTGTTTGCTTGTTATGTTCTGACAAGCAGTTCTTTATGCTGTAACACCCTGGAGTCTGACTCAAGCACAGCATTTCTCCCATCGCTCGCCCTCGCTGCTGAAGTGTTTTGACTCAAGGTGAAGGTCTCAGGTTACTGAGCATTAAAGCAGGTTTTACAATCCGGCCTCTGTGCAGGACCCGGATCAGCCTCTGCTGGCGGGAGAGACGTGAGTCATCCAAGAACTGGCAGGAGGCATCTCTGAGCATCGAGAGAGATGATGGAAATCGCTGCTGCCTGGTTTAAATTTGGATCTGTCTTATCGTTTCTTTAGTCAGGGTTTTCAGGGTTCATATCTTAGTGAGTGAAATCGTGAATGAATGTGTTTCCTGTGTGGTGGAACACCTCCAGAGAGGAAGCGCCCCGTTTGCACATAAAGTTGGTTTTATTTGGCCCAAACTGCCTGTTTGGATGTTATGTAGGAGGCAATTTTTTTTTTTTTCAAAATACCCGCCCAAATCTCCTGTAGGTTTAACTTGGCAGGGCTCTCTGTGTATACGTGTGTGTTTGTGAATTTTCCCACCCTCTTTCCTGCATATTTGCCATGTCGTTGAAACCAGGGTCCATTAACTCGACTATTCCTGTTTTTAAAGTGACCTCAGTGTTTGACCAGCTTACACAGAGCATCCTTTTTTCTCTCAGAAAGACGTCTTGTCCTGTACCGCTGATTCAATGGAAAAATACATAACAGTGTTTTAAAAAAACTACAAACCAACACTTTTCTTTT
The DNA here is from genome assembly GCA_031762555.1 of Cynodonichthys magdalenae. Taxonomy (NCBI): domain Eukaryota; kingdom Metazoa; phylum Chordata; class Actinopteri; order Cyprinodontiformes; family Rivulidae; genus Cynodonichthys; species Cynodonichthys magdalenae. The sequence continues at coordinate 18,705,419 of JARVJO010000024.1, read as the reverse complement.
ACCTGGGTCGTTCCTTAGAAGGGATATAACCAGGCAGGATGAGGACACTGACACTAATCTTTGAAGCAATACATTTCATGTTGTATCATCATCATCATCATCATCATCATTACAGATCATGCATCATCGTTTCAGACTAACATCATCTTATAATGAGAAGGGACAGGGTTGTTGACATTTTGCTCAAACCTTGGAATGTTAAGCAGAATCTCATGCAATTTTACAAAATGTCATGTTCAGAGCATGTGTTGTGAAAGTTTATCAGCTACCACCAAACCAAATATAATCTCATTATCTGTCAAACGGACTGAGTTGCAGACATTTTTGTGTTGGCTAACCTTAATTAGATGTGGTGGCTATCTTGAAGTGAATAAGTTAATCAGTTGTAGATGAACATCCATTGGTTAATTTCTGCAAGTTTCATTGACGTTGGTCCATGAGATATTTTGGTAATTCATCACCTGAAACCAGAAGTCAGTCAGTTTAAGCTAATGTTCAGACTAAACTGTTGCAGATATTTAATGTGATCAGCTGAAAAGTAATCATTGTAACGTTATAAAAAAACAGAAAATGTCTGAAGATTGAGTTAATTTTGATTTCTAATATTTTTCTGCAAAGATGCTCAGAGTGGTGCTCTGTCTGCTATTTGTTTAGGTATTTTTCTACGTTAAAATAAATCTAGGATGCATTTTTTTATGTTTATTATTGGCTTTAGTTAATGTGTTTTAACCTGTGTTCCGTATTTTAATGGCTGTTTGTCATGAAATCTGCTGGTGTGAGTTACATTAAGCACAGCTGTGGCCTAATTACAGATGAGATGAGCGTGTCAGTGAAAGCTAAGCTACACTTTAATATAATAACACACACACACACACACACAGCACAGATAGCCTGATCAGGATGAGTTTAAAGATGTGTTTGAAGGCTCGGCTCAATCAGAACTTCCTGACGTGTTTTTTCTGACGTAAACACAGACCTCACTGATGTTTTACAGCCACTTTCAAATCTCCCTGCTGATCGAGGCCTTCGTAATTAATATTTGCCTTCCGAACGCCTCGTTTCACTGATCCCACTAAATATACCGTCTGCCAGTCCTCGAGCCTCGGTGGTTGTGTGCAGCTCGTTTGTGGTTTACACTGGTGTCATTTGGTTTATGTATGTGATGAGGTGACGCTGCAGGAGTGACATCATCCTCTTAAAAAAACAGATGAAGAGAGAAAGAAACATTTGTGGCTCCTTTTAATCACTTTAATCTAAATGTGCAGCTTTTGGAATATGATAAACAATATTTAGTTTGTCCAATTTATCATAGATTCTTCTGAGTTTCAACCTGTAAGCAGCACAAACTAACAAAATGTAAAAGGAATAAATTGAAATAAAGAATTATAACAGGAAAAATAGGTATTTTTTTTTAAATAAATCTTCTTTAAATAAGTGCCTAAATTCAGTCCTTTTTAGATTTAACACGTGTGTCAACAAGATTCTGCGTCATCGTTGGCGTGAAGCTCTCCTGTGTGTCAGTTGTTAGTTTTCTGCTGTCACAGTTTGTGTGCTACTGCTAATCTGTTTACGGCACAATTGAGTTTTATTCAAAATGACTCCTGCTGTCATTCAGACATGTGTCATTTTTCAGTGAATGACTCCTCAGAGCTGCAGACAGGAGTTTGTGTTTTCAAGAGACATGACCATTACAATGTGTTGTATAAAAGATTCTTGAAATGTTACATTAAAAACAAATTATATGGATGAAAAATATTCTTAACAATTACATATTAATTTCACTGCTTTTGTTTACCATTTTCTACAGAACAGCAGTGAGTCAAAAAATCTAATTATGAAGTAATTTTCTTATCTTAACTCACATTTCTGCTCTCCAAATCAGAGATGTTAACTCGTAAAAAAGCTGTTTCTTTTTTCAAGCAGCCCAAATCTATTTGTTTTAGAGAGAGTATCTATAGGTATTTAGAATATTTGTGCCATACAAAGTGAAATAAACACTGTTGATCAAGTTTGTCAGTGTTGTCATCTTGTTAGGCAGCTCTGAGACCACCACCGTCATGGGGGTCCAGATTCAGCATTCTTCAGTAATGAAGCTTTTGGAGTTCAGATTTGACAAAACTCAGTTGACACTTTTTAAAACAATCCAGCAAAGATGCTTACAGAATAAGGCAACATTTGGTGTAAAAAAATAAGGCTTTATTTTAATATTATTGGTTTTACTTTGATGTAATTGTTAAAGTTATTGATGGTTAAAAAGAAACCGACTCTCCAATCAGTGGTCTAGTTTTCTTTAGAAAGACCCTGACCTTTTTCCAACTATGTTCATGAACATTATTTAAGTTGGTTCAGTGATAAAAATACATCTGCTGCCTCAGTTTGGATTTTAATTTATGAGCTACAGATTTTAAAAGACATCTCCCAAATTAATTGTACATATTTTATTCATTGACACTATGAGCATTAAATAAATGTTATACTTGTTATTTAATTAGACACTTATTTTACATCATAGCTCTAAGTAAAAAACACCTTGTTAGGCTTTTTAGGTGCAAAAAATGAAATGCTCAGAGTTTGTAAAGATAAAGAAAGCATGATATCTGCTGAGACTGAGACTTTTTCTTCAGGAGGAATAAATCCATGTATCACTTCCTGTGTGGGAGCAGAAAAATGTAGTTTGTGTATTTCACCAGGGGATTTGTGTGTATGAGCTCTGATCTAAAGCAGCAGACATAAACACAGGAAATTGATTATTTTCATGCTTATATATCAGTGTCACTGACTGGTTAATTAGTGCTGTTGATTGATGTTTTTTTAATTAAATCTTTAATATGAGAAGTGATGTAAATATTAGCTACTATACAGCTTCTAAAATTTCCTGTCACACTCCAAGAGCTGCTATGAAATCGTAAAGATGAAGCTCAAAATAAAAACGTCTCCGTTTTGAGCATTTAATGTGCTGTAGGCATGTATAAAGTCACGAAACGAGCTTTTCCTTTTTTTACCTGTAAAGATTTTCTTTCCTGTTCGACATCAGGAATTCTGCAGGGCTATTTTTATTTTATAATGATACTGGACAGAGACATTCAAACTGTCTTCAACTGCAACACGGAGACATCTTATCCACAGTAATATGAGCATCGTCATTTATTTTGGTGGTTGAGTGGGAAAGAGTGGGAGAGTTTATATAAAGCTGTGTGATTCTGCAGCAACAGGACAGAGATATGGGTTTATATTTCCACAGTTTGAACTGCAAACAACTGAACAAGAGATTTAACTGATGATGACTGTTTCAAATCAGATTCTACAGAGGATTGACAGTCAGAAAAGTAAAACAACAAAATCTGTAAAGACAAAATGTTCAGAACTGTTTTAGACAATACAGATCTATAAATGTTTTATAGTGCAAAGCTGCTTTTATATTAGAGAAATGCACAACATAAAGTAGAGTAGGACAGGTAGTTATGATAGATAACCTGAATCTAACCTTACTGCCAGATAAATGGGGGAAGTAACTCAAAACAACAAATTTATCTTCTTAAGTCCCAAATTTTTACTTGGAGTGGATTTTTAATTTCTCCTATTTATTTAGTTCAATTCAATTCAGTTTATTTATATAGCGCCAAGTCACAACATAAGTTGTCTCAGGGCTCTGTACATGAAAAAAGAACAATCTAAAGAAGAAGCAGCAGTTTGTGTTGAATCACTTCCTCACAGTCTCCCATCCTGAGCAAACAGTGGAGAGGAAAAACTCCCGATTAACAGGAAGAAACCTCCAGCAGAACCAGAACCAGGCTCAGGACAGGCGAACATCTGCCTCGACTGGCTGGGTTTGGGGACAGGAAAGAGACACAGTTAAACACAGAAGAACTGGTCCAGGTGCACCTTCTTCTGGAAGAGAGACCAAAAGAAAAACATGTTATTGATTGAAATAATTACAATAAACATGTAGAGAAGAGAGACTAAAGACAACAGCAGTGAGGAAATGTGCTCAGTTTGTGCTCCAGCAGTCTAAGCCTATAGCAGCAGAAATTAAAATTAATGTTAGTAGTATCTCATTAACAAAACCTTGTTTTGTGTTTATTGATTTGTTTTAAACTAAACCTAACACTAAACCCTAGCCAAACGCTAACCCTAGATTAACCCTAATTCTAACTAAACCCTAAACCTAGTCTAACCCTAGCTTAACCCTAACCTTAGCCCTAACCATTGTGGTGGAGGCTAATGAGGATCCTAATAAATAAACATAAAAAACATAATTTTGAACAATTAGGAGTAAAAAATGAAAATATTTTTGTTTTGTTTTAAAATGAAAACTTAAAATCTTGTTCCTCTGAATAAAGACAACTAAAATCAGTGCGTTCATCTTTACAATGCAGGGTTGCACCAGGCTCTATTCATATTAATTTAAGAAATGACAAGTTTCAATAAGATGATTGATTAGTGACAGAATGTTTCTCAAATAGTAATATTTACTAGACTTATGTAGTTGAGATTTCCTGACTTCTTTATTGCTGTCTTAGTCAAATAATGTAAATATGACAAAAACAAAACAAATCTGAAATTCTTTTGTGGCTTTTGTTTGTGGTGCCACCCCAGGACTTTTAGTTACACATGGCCCCCACATTTAAAAATAGCTCCAGCGGCACCACAGCACAGAAAGAAACAAAACAAAAAGACTTGTAAGCTTCATGTATGACACAATTTGTTTCTTTAAAGTCTTAATAATCTATTTTGTTAAGGTTGAATAGCTCAGAGAAGGAAATAACAGTAGCCTGAGTGTACAAGGAAGGATGGAAGGAAAGAGGGAAGGAAGGAATCCTCTGCTGACATTTCTAAAGTTTATACTGCTTTAATTTATACAATACATAAAACAGAAAATGTTCACAAAAGAAAATCTAATTTCACATTCTGCTTCAGATTAAAATTTACATCACATTTCCTGAAGCCACATTTCCCTGCCAAGCCTCAGCCTTGCGCAGTGTATACATTAACCATCTGAGGTGTGCTGTGGTGGTCTTAGCAAGGCTAAATAAAGTAGGACCTAAAAGTGGGTTGGGGGTGTAAGTTCAGGTCAAAGGGAATGTGAAACCATAAACCAGAAGTGTAGCTAACCCTCGTGACCGGCCACCACACCGTGTTTACTTGAATATTTGTTGTCAGCTGCTTCTAAACGGTGGGTTTATGTTTGTGTCAATTTTCTCTCAGCAGCTTATTGGTTTGAAGATGTGGTTGACGAGAAGGTAAAAAACTTACTGTTCAAAAGTAGAATTATTAATCTTTATACATACCTAGAGTAGATAGAGTAAATAAATGAAATCTGAGATAATGATCAATACTTTCAAAAAATGAAAATTTATAGTAATATACGTTTGTTCAGCTCGTAAAGGTGAAAGGCATTTAGTTTATGTTATAGTGAAAAGATACTTTTAGACCACACCTGAAACACATTTGAAAATGTGTCTCTGAACAATTTTATGTCTGTCTGTGATCATCAGTCAATATTTAGAGATAAATAACCACACAAAAGCATTGCAAAACTAAATATATTTATGACCCATCACAACCAGGATTAAGTCCCAAAGTGGTGTGTGGAGAAGGCAGCTGTGGTGTATTGAGTTTTTAATAATGTTATTTTGACAAAATATAACAAAAACATTTTTTGAGCAGTAGCAACAAAAAATGCTTTTGAGCAAAAATGTCTTTAATTTTAGTTAATTTTAGTTTTTCCTATGAGCTAGCAAAGCTTATTTTCTTTCCAGCTGGAAAATCTCAATATCCAAATACTTTCTGAAGTGTCCCCTTTACAATCAAAAATTCCTCTTTAGAATAATCAGAAACTTGAATCCAGACCACGGACTATCCTGATTAGGAAGACAAATCAAGGCATATCTCTGGAACTGCAAATATTGTGGTAAAAATCCATTTATCTGTTCCTTCTCCTGCTTTTTTTAACAGCATACATTTAGAAAGTTCAAAATTATATAAGTGCAACACTGAAAATATAATTTTCACACATCGTTCTTGTTTGTTTTACCAGCATGTATTTTATATATTGAACTGATTTATTTGTAAATGTTTGGCTCTTGTCTTTTGTTTTTTTAGAACCTCGATTCTGTGGAAGAATCGATCCAGAACCTCCTGTCAGCATTGTACCCGCCCTACGAGGCCACCGCCCCAGTTCTGCTCAGCCAGCTCTTTCAAGTCATTGACGGTCAATATCAGAGAGATGCCCTGAGGTGTTTCCTGAACTTTCTGGTTCCAGCCAAACACATTTTAGACACCGTGCAGCAGGCTGCATGTGTAAGTCATCACACACTACAGATGTGCACAAAGATAATTTAGAATCACTGCTCTGATAAATGGAAGTTGATCCATAATCTTTTTCTCTTTAGGCTCAGTACTCTGACGAACTCTTCCACTGCGAGGGCTGGCCGCTTTGTTTACATGACCAAGTTGTCATCCACCTCGCTCCTATCGACCCGTTGCTGCTTCAGCCTGGAGACTTTTATCTTCAGGTGGCTCCATTCTGTCGTCAGTCTGCTCGGATTGTGGTCTGCAGCCTCCTGGAAGAGGAGGGGCTCAGTGTGCACGTAGCAGAGGAGACCCCAATACCAGAGACCTCCTATCCTTGTATGTTTAGCTGGGACTGGTTGAATGAGCTCAACCAGGATCGTCGAGGCACGCCTCTCGGACAGTGCCTGGTCGCCACCGAGCAAGGCTTGGTGAGGTTACCATGGGAACGGGTGGCTGTGCCTGATTTTGTGCCACGGAGCGCTGAGAGTAGCATGGCCTCTGCTCCTCAAGCCTATTCTTTACCACCTACACTTCCTGTTCCTCCACCTCTTCCTGATTTTCCTGACATTTCTTCAACTGATAGTTCTTTTCCTCTTTCTTCTTCAAAGAAAACACTACCAAAAGAGTGTCCTGCAACTGTCCAGCATTCTGTTTTAGCATCTTCCTCACCCCCTTCTGCCTTCTCCGTGGAGACAAGAATATGCCCAGCGAAGCACGGCATCGCTGTGTCACTTTGCCTGGTGGACACTAGAACTGCTTCTTCATCACGGCTGGTCAGAGTTAAAGACACTGAAACAGAACGTAAACCAATTGGCTGGGTGTCTCCCAGCATGTGGGACAGCCGCTTTTCTGGGACAAAAATAAACACAGTTCCAGATAAGCTCAGCCCATCAAATCTAGCTATCAAGTCCAAAGCTGAGAATAAAGGTGTAACTGTTTCTGAAAGTACTCTGCAGGACAAAGAAACAGAAACAAACAAACACAATATGAGCAAATATTTGCCAACAGGTAATGCTGTTGTGTCAGGGGAATATATCGATATACTGCAGGCTAAAATGCTCTTTGGTAAAGATCAGTCATTGAGTCAGGAACAGCCAAATGTGCTAATTCAATCGTATCTCCAAACAGAAGCACAAACACAAAAAAATCCACATAAAACAAGTCAACCAGCCACACAAATACCTCTCTGCACACAGTCACAACCTTATGTAGAGTTACAAACAAAACCACAAAGTGTTTCTAGATCCAACATGTCTGAAGGAGCCAGATTTCACCAGCATTCCCAAACACAACCCCCCGACTACCTCAAACCCCCTCAGTGTGTGCGCACTGTCCGCTTTGCCGAGAAGCCCTGCACGCCGTGCTTGGCAAGGCGACAGGGTGGAAAAGTTGGCGGAGCCCAAGAGCTGAGATGTCGATACAGAGACTCCTACCAGGCTGCGATAAAAAACCCTGTCGCCTTTGAAACGGAGAGATTCAGAGGGAGCACGTTAGCTGTAGTGAATGAGGATGGCGATTTGTCACAGTGTGGTGACAGATGGGAACCACTGAGGACTGAAACTGGAGATCCGATGAGTGATATTCAAGAAACGGGGTGTGAGACTGGAAATCAAATCCAGTCTCCTCCTTCTGTAGCTGAAGACATTTGTAAGGAGTCTGGAGAAAGAATTAGTGTACCACAAAAGAAGTTGGAACATGTGACCCCTTCTTCATGTATGGAAAACAGGGCAATAAATACTTTACATGACTCTTCTGATTGGACTTCTGGGCCATGTCGGAAAGCACAATCTGCCAAATCTTATAGCAACTTTCGCAATGTGAACTTAAATACTTCATCAGAGCCCAGGATAAACACAACAAACAGTCCAAAATACTCAGATAGTTCCATCAAACACCATGAATTACCATTTAGCTCAAAGGAAGTATCTGGTGTGAACATAAACACAACCAGATCCACAGGGATGTCTCCAAACGTAAGGTCTCTCATTGCACCACAAAACAGACAAGAGTCCAATAAAAGATGTTCATCTCTCTCCACAGCGGTGGTGGACACTTCAGAAAAGTGTGAACTGGTTATTGTTGAAGGGCAGAATGTCAGGAGAAAAGAAAACACAAACGTTTGTGCCGAGATTCCTCAGCTGCATGTGGTAAAATGTAAAAACAGCACCGCCTTTGGACTGGTTTCACCCAAAATCAACAGGAGGAAAAATGTTGTTCCAGGTAAAAATAATAACAAAACATGTTCTCCAATTCTTATCATCATTGTACAAAATTAAAATCAAAACATTTTACAGCTGGTGAGCATCCTGGACCTACTTCTGTAACAAGTGGAAACAGCTGTAATAAAGAGAAACCGTCACAGACAGATTCATCAACCAAGACTGAAACTCAGAAGATGGGTCGACCCAGACCCGACCACCTCCCTCTGGGATCCCCAGACCCCAAAGAGCATCCTCTTTATCTGGGAGTAGCATCTCTCACAGGTAGGTTAAAGTGCCTGTGACATGCATATCCTTCAAATGCAAAAAGTCAAAGAAAACGTCTATATTTAATAAACTTGATGTAAAACACGATTTTACCAATTTTATCACATATTTAGCATATTTTCTTTTGAATTTGGCTCAGCTAAAGTGAAACAGGAAGTGACATCAAAGGGGAATGTTTTAAGAAAAGGGAACTCTATCGAAACAATATTATTTTAACACTGACTCTTCGTCTCTCTGATAGTGACTCAAAATAAACTAAAGAAACATCAGATTCTTCTCTACATTCTGTGTTAATGCTTTGTTCACATGAAGATAGTCCCCTTTGACATCACTTCCTGTTACTTCACATGAAAACATCTCAACTGTTCTTCTCAGCAACAGGATTGTTTTTTCAATATATTATCAATTTTATCTTTCCAAAAAATGCCTTCATATTTATTACAAAATAATATATAATGGGCACTTTAGGATAATACTGAAACTACTTAGTAACATTCTCAACATGGCGGACTTAATGGAAAACATTACAAACAAATACAATAACTTCTAATGTTTTGGTTTCCTCTTCAGGCTGCAAAGACAGGATGGGAAGGACAATAGTGGAGCTCTATGGAGACCATCCTGGATGGCGATCAACAGTAACAAGCCAGGAGCTCTTCCAGATGCTGCTCTACTTCTACTCTGTCACCAGGTAAGAAACGATACTGAGCAAAAACCTAAAAAGAACAGTTACTTGTTGTAATGTGTTGTTCTTTATGATCCAAAAACAACCTTCTTAACTCTGTGTTTGTGTCCAGGAAGGAAATCAGAGAAGCTGGGATGATGCTCATTTTTGATGCTCGGAGGAGAAATCCTCAACCACAGCTCTACAAAGCTTTAATGACTCTTCTAGTATGAAACTCACAGATCACATTTCAGCTGATATTTAATGATTTGCTGTTTGAGTGTTAATGTGTATGGAGGACTAAACCTGTCATAATGAGAAATAAATGTAGAAATATATAAATGGCTTGAAAAACTAAAAACAT
>JARVJO010000024.1:18629005-18683003 GCA_031762555.1 Cynodonichthys magdalenae | reverse complement strand
GATCTTTGAGTCCATCTCATGAAAAATGGGAGCAAAAACAAAAGTGTTGCGTTTATATTTTTGTTGAGTGTATATTTATAGATATAGTTCCTAATCCACATCATTAAAGCCTAATTTGTAGAATAGGTTTCTTACAAAAAGTCATTTTTTGTTACAAATACAAAAACTTAAAAAGCAACAGAATCACCATAATTTATTATTGTTACAGAGAAGCTTCAGTTATATTTTGTGTGGCTATTTTAATGAACTATAATTTAAACCTTTTGCAGGGAAAATCAACAGAAGTTTAACTTTGGACTCAGAAAAAGGTAACATTCATGTAATTTCTTTTTTTTCGTCTGTAATTAAAAATATTAGTTCTTTGTGTTTTTTTTTTGTTGTTTTTTTACATTTAAGCTGCATGTAAATCTGTTGGACTTTATTTAACCAAAATTCCATGTTGAAGGGATACAAAAGACAAAAAAAGGCTATTTCTATACATTTTTTAAATGTGACCAACATTTTTCTCAAGCTGTTGCTGTTCAGACATTTTTTGTTTCTGGATTTTATGTAGCCTGGTAAAAACCAGCCCCTTGTCCTCCACTTTGCTTCGTACAGAGGGTCTGGACTCTTGGCTATTGAGAAGCGATTGCTTGCTGGAGGCGTGGCCTCTGTTGAAGTTTAAAACGATTGGATTGGTTGGCCGCCACGTATGTGTGCGCCTGCGCCAGCTCCTCTTTAAAGGAGGCTAAGCTAAGAACCTAACCGGAAATTCTGTGTGCTGTAAACAACACTACTGAGAGGAGAGAAATACGGAGCTGAACAAGACGACTGTAAATGATGCTTCAGGCTTTGTCAGACAAATTTAATTTAATTTGGAAGCCTTATCAACACAAACTGGCTTCATTCATTTCCTCCTCTACCATTGCTAAACTACAAGCAGACACTGCGCAGAAAATCGACGTTGTCGTTCCAAACTCCTCCTTCTGTTTGCTGATTGGCCCAGGTAAAAATTCTACCGAAGGAATCCTTGTCTATGGGAGAAATCCCAGATGGAGCAGTGAAGGGAAACTAGAATTAAATGGAACTGCATAGGAAGGCAAAGGCCAGGCTAGATTTTATGATATTTAAGAAGTTGTAGAGCTTTAATGAGACACTTTATTTGCCATTTTTTATTTTCTTCTTTAAATTTTTATTCAACGACTATTATTGTTTTAACCCCTTGCAGAAAGATTAACCAATGCTTTCAATGTTGTTGCAGATGAGGAATGATGAAGCTGCTGCAGACCCCAAAACTGACATGAAGACAGAAGAATTACATGAATGAAAACATCAGAGGAGCAGAAAAGCCATTATTTCTTTGTACAAGGACTGTTTTTGATTAATGAATTTAAAATGATTTATTCATGACGTTTGGATTCACTGTGAGAATTTTTAACTTATATATACTGCCTAAAACATTTCACTAGTAATCAATAATACAGGGAACAGGTACGTTTCTGGTAAGTACTAAGTAATAAGTACCAGGCAACTGGATAAGCACCAGATACATAACTAGTGTGTGCCAAGTATGTAACTGGGTGATTACCAAGTCAAGTACACAATAAGTACCAGGTATATATGTGAGAAGTACCAGGTACATAACAGATACCAGATACTGTTCGTACTTGGTAATATTGGAGTAAAAACTGAAAACTCAAAGACTTTGAGAAGTTGGTCATAAATAGAATAAAACTGTACTCATGGTAAAGTTGAATCATTTACTATGTTTAGTAATTATTTATCTAATGTATAGTAAAATAAAATCAGCTTCTCTGATCTTTTGAATGTTTTTACTGTTTTCATCTTTCAGTTCAGATTTAGTTTTTTTGTACCTGATTTATATGAAGGTATAGACTATTCTCTGTGTTTTATATTCATGATGCTTTAAGTACTGAGAGACACAATCTGTAAAAAACTGCCAATGCAGCATAAAATACAGCATAATGAACACATGACTGCATATCAATAAAACCACTTCAAGTGAGGATCCACTAACGCATCAGCTTTACTTTTATATATAACTATATAAAATAACTGTTATTTTCAGGTTATTTTGATTCATTTTATTGTGTTTTTTATGTGTAAAGTGGTATTTTTTTAATAAGCTTTAATATTTCATTTTATTGTATGTGCAAAATGTGCACATGTACAAACATCTGAGGCTTTATTTTGAATCCACGTTTTTCTGAGGTCTGTCTGTATTTTCTTGATTTTCAATTGTTTTATTGTTTTTCTATTAAATTTTATGTTTTGTTAATAGTCATAATTTAATTTGACTGCATTATTCTTGCTGAACCTAGTAATTTGAGGATGTGGTATGAGTCACTTCCTGCCTGCCTGATATCAGCTTCCTGCCTGGATTTTTAGAGGGTTTTTTTTCTCAACGACTTGATTCTTATGGAGTCAGAAATAATAAATATTTATAAAAATTGCAAAATATATGTGGAAAAAAGGTTTATGGACATAAAATTACTTACAGAATACAAACAAGTGGAAATATTTTATTTTTAGTTCTCCCAGATTAGGCATCAAAATGTCTTGTCAGCTGTTTTGCTTCAGTTTTTGGTGAATTTACAGCTTAGAGAGGTAAAAGCAGTTTAACATCACAGGTGAGACATTGGGTAAAAGGGTTAGATTTTTGATTTTTTTTGTTTCTTGTGACATTTTCATTGTTTTTTTATTCTTCTATACATTTAACATTTTATGGGTCTTCTGTGAATTCTTCCAGCCCATATTTTCCCCATTACTACTGCCTGAAAAGTTTGTGCTTGTTCTTGTGCAAGTTTTGGATTTTCAGTTCTATGTTAAACACGTTTTTTTTATCTACAAGCAAAATGAATAAAATATGCAGTGTCAGTTTGCACTTTTTGAACTCATATTCCTTCTGTAAAACTATGTAGTTTAAAAAAATAGAAGAATTTTCTTGGATCTGACAAAGCTGAGTCAGGTCCTCTGGTTCTTTTTCATTGAGACATTTTGTCTCTTATCCATGAGACTTCTTCAGCCCGAGGAGTTACAGATACACTGCATAGTGGATCAACAAGTTTACCATCACAAACACGAACCATCAGCCTAACAAATGATCATAGGTCCCTGATTGTCACCTATTATTCACAGAGCGCTGAGTCATACTCGCAATAACTTATAAGAGGGGGACAATTAGACATCGAGGCCTCCACCCCTGTTTAATGATGGGCAGTTTCTCTTCACAAAAATAGCTTTCAACAAGGGGTGGGCTCTAACGTTACCTATCATGTGATTGGATGAGGCTAAGTAGCCTCATACAATGGAATCCTCAACAGCTGAAATATGAAAACACTGGGCCATCCTTTTGAACAGTGGCTGCTTTATTTCCCCAATGTATAACTGGTCACAGTCCTCCTTTAACTTAATAGCGTACACAATATTACTTTGTTTGAGCTGGGGGAATGGATCTTTGGGGTGAACCAGTCTTTGTCGTAATGTTTTTTGGGGTTTGAAAGCCACAACGATGTCATATTTAGAAGCAATACAGTCAATGCTATTACTGCGAGTATGACTCAGCTTTATGAGAACAACAAACGGCTATCAGGGCACTAACGATCGGTTGTTAGGGTGATGGTCCATTCTTGGATGTGAATAACCAGTTTTGATTGTCGCCGGTAAACAGGTTTATCCACTATGCAAAGACACTCCTTTGAAAACTTTAGTTTACCTGCAACTCCTCGGACTGATGAGGTTTTTCGGCGAAGAGACGAAACATTTCAACGAAGAAGAACCCGTCCAGAGGACTCAACTCAACTTTGCTACATTTTTCTACCTGGATTATTGAGATGCATCTGGACAATTTTCTTGGATATTAACAAGATTACTGACATTTATAGCTTACACAAAGAAGAATAGATATGCATCCTGACTCAATACAAGCCAGTATCATTGACCTCCACCTTCAGGATGGCTTCACCAGACGCAGTCATGGAGGCGCTGAGAATCACATAGTCACCCTCATAAAAGATGTTGGAGCCATCAGCCTTTCCTCTCACAAACTTACTGCCACTGCTCTTATACATGAGCTCGTACAGGTCGTGGTCACATCTCTTTCCTTTGTCAAAGATCCCCACAGCCAACCAGTTGGAATACAGGAGTCTGTCGTACGGCACAGAGAACATCACCGCCATGATGTGGCTGTAGTCGTTCAGGTCAGCGTTGAAAAGGTCATATGTGAAGACGCCGACGGCTCCAGTTGCTGTACCCGTGGTTTTGTTGAACAGAGCCCTGATAGCAGAGCAGGGGCCGACCATCGGTGGCAAAGGAACTTTACAGAAACCGCTCTCAGTGAACACCCTGAAAACAGAGACGGGTTCAGTAATTTTAATCGTTTAATTGGGGCATGTGCAGAAATAAAACATTCCCAAAGCTGTGGAAACAATCTCAACACTCCTGCAGTCCAAACAGATTCCACTTCTTCAGTTTTTCAAGTTTTATTCAGCTACAGAAGTTCTTCTTAATAGGGAATTTAGATTGCTTGTTTTATTTGATGTCATTGTGTTATTTAAAATTTTTACTTCAACATTTACACCATGGAGATTTCATACACTCTTTTTCTTTTTAAAGCATAACGCAACATTTGATGCAATCTAATCCAATCTTCTTTTATTACAAATATCTCATTTAAAAGAGCCTCCAGTAAGAAGTAAGGAGAACTGATCCAAATCAGGGTTATCCCTTTTCTTTCAATAGAAGATAAAACAAGTCACCTTGGATTGGAAAGAGTGTAGTTGTTTGTGTTGTTCTTAATCTCAACAGAGCAGTGGCGAAGAGGCATGCTGATGAGGAGGACAAAGTGTTGCAGAGACAAGATGGGGCCTGTAAACAGAAAAAAACCCATCAAGAACAATATATTTAAACATTTGGGAATTACGTTGTAATAGGACAAAAGATTTGTCATTTATTTTGTCATTTTATCTACTAATGAAGATCTTTCTTTACTACAGTCAATAAAAACTTTTTATGTAAATTACAGCTACTACAAAGTCAACTTTACAGAAGTTCTCACCTTTTGTTGAAGCAGCTCCGTTAAAAATAAAGCTGAAGTTTGAGTTGACAGATTGAGGTTTGGAACAGAATGTGAAATGACAGATGAGCTCCTCACATAGCAGCGTTTATCTTTTATTGATTCAGGTAATCAGGACCTTTAGGTTCCTGGTGACTTCTGATCTCATCCTCAATATCTTCCTCTTTCACCTTGTTCTGACTTATCATCATGGCGCAGGACTCAATAAGACTGATTCAATCAAAGTTGGCTTTAGTTGAAACGTTTTGCTTTGTAAACATTTTTTAAATAGATCTTTGAAGGATTTAAATTAGACAACTTTATCAGGAAGGTATAGTGACACAACTGATTTGTTGTTTTTAAAGAATAATAGGATAAAAGTAGATCAGTTTTGAGAATGTATTCCTGATACATAATATAAATAATTATATAAATAATATTAGAGTGTTATGGACCTTAACCATTACGTCAGTTTTTGC
Organism: Cynodonichthys magdalenae; assembly: GCA_031762555.1. Taxonomy (NCBI): domain Eukaryota; kingdom Metazoa; phylum Chordata; class Actinopteri; order Cyprinodontiformes; family Rivulidae; genus Cynodonichthys; species Cynodonichthys magdalenae. The sequence goes on along the minus strand of JARVJO010000024.1, from coordinate 18,677,471 downwards.
ACAGTCATCACAGTTATCTCCCCCTCTGTTGGTAACCTGTCAATTTTAAAATCCATTTTAAAATCTTAGTGTTAACTTTCAGGGCTTTACATGGCTCCTCTGTATATTTGTGAAAAGCAAAATACTCATATTTCAACTCAGGGCTTCATTAATCAGAAATTACAGCAGTTTCTAGGAACTGATCTAAAGCTGACACAACCTGAAATTCATGGTAATGAAAAAAGCACCTAAAAAAATGGCATTTATTTATTTTTTTTGAACTGATGGATTTCAAGCCTCTATCCCCTCTTCATTACGATTTGGAATAAAGTGGAGAAAGGGAGGGTCGGCGTGGTCGGCCATGTTGTTGAGTCCGTACACCATGCAGCAGCTGAGGGCGCTGCGGGGGATCTTCATGTTGCTGGCATCAGACCACCTGTTCCCATTGTTGTCGTAGTACTCGACTTCAGAGGTGATGGTGAAGCCGTTGTATCCTCCCATGACGAAGAGGCGGTTGTCAATCACAGAGATGCCAAAGTTGCTGCGAGAAACTTTCATGGAGGCAACCGCCCTCCAGGTGTTGGTCGAGGGGTTGTAGGCCTCAGCAGTGGCCAAACGATTGAGTCCATCAAAACCTCCAACCTAAAGGGGTGAATTTGATATTAAAAAATCAAGTCAAAACTAAACTGAAAACCATTTTTAAAAAATCAGAGTAATGAAGAAACAGTAAGTCTGTTGTTAAAGTTGAGGACTTTAACTGCAGTGAGCATGAAAATGTTAATAATGGAACAACAAAAAAACTGGAGAACTTGTGTGACGTTAATTTACACAAAGAAGTGTCACATTTCTGACATGGGTTATTTTTAAAATGTTTATAAAAAGGTTACAGCAGAGTGGCTAATGAGAATAAAAGAACAATGTTTTGTTTTTCAGAAAATGTTGACAGATTTTACTGTGAAGGGGTCAGATCATCCGTCTGGTGATGTTGGATAAAAAATAAATAATGCCCACGCATTGCTATCTTGTGGCCATGAAATAATTTTAAGCAGCCAAATTAAGTGTATTTTGCTAAAGCTACATGCCTAACCATAGCCCATATATAATTATTGTGCTTAATTTATGATGAAAATATTTTTTCAACAACTTTTTTTAATGGACAAATTTTTAAAGGACACAAACCTGAAACACAAATCATTTTCATTCAAGGTAAATATAGGAAAACAAATTAACAAATAAATAAATACAATGAAAAAAAAATATTGCAATTACATTTCTAATGTGTAACAAATAATTTATACTCTATATATTAGTTTTAAACTTTTTAAGTAATAATTTGATTTGTTATAACAGGTGTGTATTTTGTGTTTCTATGAGTCAACTATAAAAAATAAACTAGAAGGATTCAGAGAGTGTGCACACCTTCACCAAGACCCTAAGTAATGCAAATGAGAGTGTTCAGCTGATGAGCTGTGACTGGTGGAAGAAAGCTCTGCTGGATGCTGATTGGCTATCAAAGTATGACATCATCACTAAAATACTTCGTTTTAAGCTTCGCTCCTTATTTGTACCAGATCACGAAGAGCTGCAGCTCTGCCAGATGTTGCCAAATCACCACCAAAATTGAATCAGTTGTTCTGTATGAGAACCTCAATGTGAACATTTTGTGAAAATCTATTCATAACTTTTTTGAATAATTTTGTTCACAAATGGACAAACAAACTAACCAGCACAACCAAATCATAACCTCATAACTATAAATATATAAATAAAACCTACTGCATAGATCTGGTCTGCATAGGTGATGACTCCGACTCCACTGCGCAAGTTAGTCATGGAAGCGATCAGCGTCCACTGGTCTGTGTTCGCGTCGTAACTCTCAGCTGTAGACAAACACCGCCTCCCATTGAAGCCTCCACAAATGTACACCTGAAGATCATCAAAAACATGGTTTAAACATCCCTTTGATATTTCTAGGTAACAAAGCTTAGATTATCTGATTAACTTCACCCACCCTGCTGTGAAGGGTTGCACAGCTGGCGTCACTCCTCTGCTCATGCATGGGAGCGATTAACGTCCACTGGTTACTTCTGGGCTCATACCGCTCAGCAGTTTCGAGTCTTGTGTGTCCATCGTAGCCTCCCATGGCATAAATGCACCCATCCATCACAGTTACGCTAACGAAGCAGCGGCTGGAGTGCATCGGCGACACCTCGTGCCAAGTGCATGTCCTCAGGGCCAACCTGTGAACAGCGCTGAACCTCTCAATGCCGTCAAAGCCGCCAACACAATAAACCGACTCCTCAAGTAAAACAGCGCCATGGTAGGCCCATGGAGAGTCATGAGGGTAGGCCACCCTGATCCAGAGATCATTGCGGGGATCAAACGCCTCGATGATGTTGGTGGGGCTGCCGTCTGACCAGCCTCCGACAGCCAACAGGATGGCAGAGGGCAGCCGTGGACAAGCAAGAGAGTGGCAGAGCAAAGACTTGGAAAAATTCTTGGACATTTGGTCTACGATGAGATTCAACGTCCTTAGGACGGTTGCTCGATACTCTGGACTTGACAGCACAAACTCGTTTTCAATCACATTTTTGATGATGTACTGTGGTCTCATCAACGCCAGTCTAACCTGCATGGAGACATGAAGGGGTGAGGTTAAAACAGAGCCTCACCAGTTATTAGCAGTGGTGGACACAGGTAACTAAAAAGTTCGCTTCACTAGCCACTAATCCACTAAACAAGAATCTTAGCTCTGCTAATGCTAAACCGCCAAACAGATTTTTAAAAAAAATTAGAGGGATCATGACTTCTACAAACCTGATGTTAGTAATTTAAAGTTGGGTGGGATCATTTTGTAGGAAATCGACCAATCCAAACCAGAGTTATGGCCCTGTCTAATTTGTGATACTTCCAGTTTTAACCCTTCCTGAACAAAAGCATTTCTGTGATCGAGTTTGGATTTTTATAAATAAATATAAAAGTAAATACAATACCATGTTATATAGAGTCATTTTTGCATTCAATGTTTACATATTGTTCAGTTTTGGGGTTTTTTTACAATTAGTTTGAAGTTTAGCAATTTTATATTAAAGATCTTATTTTTCCATACATTCCTAACAGACCTCTTCGCTCTCAGACTGCAGGTTTACTTGTGGTTCCCAGAGTTTCTAAAATAATGGGAGGCAGAGCTTTCAGTTATCAAGCTCCTCTCTTGTGGAACCAACTTCTAGTTTCTGTCCGTGAGGCAGACACTGTGTCTACTTTTAAGGCGAGACTAAAGACTTTCCTCTTTGATAAATCCTATAGTTAGGCTTAGGTGTCCTGAATTATTCTTCATTTCAGCTGCTATAGGTTTAGACTGCTGGAGCACAAACTGAGCACATTTCCTCACTCTGCTGCTGTCTTTAGTCTCTCTTCTCTACATGTTTATTGTAATTATTTCTATCAATAACCTATTTATTTTTCTTTTTGTCTCTCTTCCAGAAGAACCTGGACCAGTTATTCTGTGTTTAACTGTGTCTCTTTTCTGTCCCCAAACCCAGCCAGTCAAGGCAGATGGGATAGAAGGGATAGTTTTTATTTGATTCAGGATAAACAGCATAATGTAAATATTTTAGTGGACTTAAAATTAGTGGAAGCCAATTTAATGGAAGCTAATCGCTCTGCTAATGGTTTCCAAAGTTAGAAAAAGCAAGTTTTGCTATTAGCGGGTTAGCAGAACTGTGCCTTCTCTGGTCATTAGGCGTGGTTACTTACACTGAATTATCAATTATTTCATTGTAGGAGTACTTACATTGGACAAAAGCACATAGACATATTTTCTACGCTCCTTAGGTGCATAAGCAATCCATTTGAGGATGGCTTCATAAACCGTCTCCTCCTGGTGCACGCTGAGGTTGTCACTCTCGGCCAGTTTATAAAGCTGTTCTGCAGGGAGTGACAGGAACTCCTCTGAGGTGGCAACTACTTCCTTAAAGTGATTCAGTGTAAAAAGAAAAGCCTCGTCTTTCAGAACAGGATAGTTGTAGGTATCTGCAAACAACCAAAAGCCGATGCAGTTTTGCGGGGACAGCTGCTGCTCCATGAAATCACCGCAAGCCTTTAAAAGGCCCATGATGTTAAAATGGTCTGCTGTTGTGAAAAGCTCCTGCGCGTTGTACTGTGTCACAGGGGCCAAACCAGTGTAGGCAAACTCCACGATGGTCTTCATCAGGTCAGCAGATACGCCAGGGAAGTCGTAGATCTGATGGTCTGGGGTGGACCAGTGGCTAAACAGAGCCCTGCGAGACAATAAAAGACAACAAACAGCTCTTTATTATGAAAATAAAAACACACAAAAACACTGTATATACTGCATCCAGAAAAACATGTTTTCACATGTGAGACCATTAGAGGCCTACCTCTCCTTGATGGAATCCATATCGCTTGCCCTATTTCATGCCAAAGTTTTAAACTAACATTATCAAATAACAGTAGTTTTGGTAATATACACTGACACATGTTGATAAAGAAATTCTTAAAAATCAGTGCACAAATGTTGGGATTTTGATTGTATTTTCCTTTTTGCTTCATTGCTTTGTCACTCAACATGTTCATTTGTTTTAACATCTTTCTTCTATATTTATCTAATAGTTTATCTCACTGCTTCTCATCTGTTAATTTGTTGCTGATTTTCTTCCTTATTTTAAAGTATTAAGCAGTATTTTACACTGAACTAATAAGTAAAAATAGCTCACCTGAAATAAGGGCTGCAGTTACACAGGATGACCTTGTGCACGTGAAAATCAACGCCGTCCACCCTGATCACAGCGTCACAGAGCTGTTGCCTTAGACGAAGCTCATTGTACACCGACATGCTGTCACTCATCTTCTTCCTTTAAGTATAATGACTTTTTTAAAACTATCCTGACTGACCTATGCGGCTGTCTGCCTCAGTTATCAAATAAACTGTACAATGCTGTGCAGTAATAAAGGATTCTAGAAAAGATCATCTGTGACTTCAAAGGAACCTTGTCAATCTACAGAAAGAAGAATTTTGGTTACTAAGTGATAGATATTGCATCAGATTATTTTAGGTTTTTGTTTGGGGATTTGAAGGCAAATGTGAAGTGTCACAACATGGTTGTGTCAAAATATAATATAAATACAATGTCTAAAGTTTTGGACACTTTTTCTTCTGAAGGCCTGAATTTTATTAAAAAGTAACCAAAACTTTACATGCTGATTCAGCATTCTACGGAAGTCGAGAGTGACCGTTTTCCACATATACCGTAATTTTTTTCCATGGTTTTCCTGTGCTACTGACATCATTTGTTGTAATCACAAAATAACGAGGACCGTTTTCTCAAGATACCGAGTTATTTTCCTGATGGTTTTCTTGTGCATCATTCAGTAACCATGGAGATGGCCCAATCCCCTCAGCTGGTCACCGATAAAGTTTGTTTATTATATCAGCAGGATTACTGTGTAAACACCTGCTGATCTGCATTCAGGCCAGCCGTGTCCTTAAATGAAAAGGGCTGATATAAAAGTTATTTGTACAAGACAAACAAATTGCTGTTTCAGTCTGTGTAAGGATACAAAAATGACACAAAATTATAAATAGGTTGCCTTTAGGCCCAGGTCACCCTTGCAAAAGAGATCTGCGATCTCAATAGGATTTGCCTGGGTAAATAACTGAGTGTTAATAAATAAATAGTAAACTTCAATTACCAGCTGAGGGGACCAGCCCATCTCCATGGTTACTGAATGATGCACAGGAGTAAAACCATCTGGAAATTAACTTATCTCGAAAACCGTTGAGAAATTAACTCATTATCTCCAGAAAACACTAGGCTACCATGGAAAATGGAATTCTTGGCTTCCATAGCATTCACACTGTTACTTTGCAGTTTTTCTTTATTTGTTTTTTAATTATTTTATTTTTTCTATACATTTTTGGCCATCTACTTCCATATGCTTGGTAATACTTTAACCATTCATAGCTCAAAATATTGTAAAGATGGGTGTTTTATGCATTTCAAAAATATTTACCTTTGTTTGCAAAGCATTTTCCAAATAAAATACACAAAGATCTCACCAGGTCCTTCAGAAATGCATTTTCTTTGAAATCCTCAATTGCTAGTACAACTGTTAATGCTAACTTTTCTAATGCCAAATCAACATTTTTGCTACTACTAGTGCTGCTAGTACAACAGTTTTTGCTAATGCTATGTTAATGCTAACTCTGCCAAATCAACACTTTTGCTACTAATGCTGCTAGTACAACTGTTATAGCTAACTTTGCTAATGCTAAATTAACAGTCAAAAGCTAACATTCAGCTAAATGTAGCTAGTTATTTGCAACACTTAGCTTTTATCTAGCTAGCCTTTTGTTTATTTTAGCATTTAACTACCATTTTTGTTTTTATTGGTTAACAATTATGTACTTTTGGATTTTGATCACTTTTAGCCACTTATAGCTAACGTTTTGCGACCTTTAGCATTTAGCTAGTGCTACTTTTAGTTTTGTTGGTAGCTTTTTTTATATGTATTTTGGCTAGAATTTTGCCACTTTTAGTTGTTTTGCCACCTTTACATTTTAGTTGGCCATACTTTAATAATTAATTTAGTTTATCCTATACATTCTACTCTGACAGCAAAACATTTTTGTCCACACAAATTCATACTCACTGGGAATGTTTAACCCACTCAAGAGATGGTTGGACAGGAAATCCCTGATCAGCAGTCCCTGAAACATAGACGAGCCAATCTGACACCAACAAACATGACACGTTCAAAATCTCTTCTTCTTCCCTCTCATGTTCATTTTGAAGTCATCTTCACATCTCGATGCCCATATCCATTTATATTTTTTATGAGGAAAAACGTTTTTGGAAAAATTAAAAATAACCTATGTTGACTCACATATTTGTGAAAATGGTTCCAGTTTATTGGCATTCACTGAAATCACCTTTATAAAAGAAACACACTACTTCTAGTAGCGTCCTGCTTGTACAGCATTACTCTAAAGAGAGAAACACATACCAAACAGCAGGTAGGTAAGAAAATATCTAAATACTATCAACATGTCAGCAAATCAGGGATTGTGTTCCCAAAATCCTTCCTGGTGTACAGCAGTTCACTAGGAATCATTATAAAAGTCAAAATTTGTTTTTCTGTGATGACACTTTAAACATCTGAATTAAAAAAAAAATTGAAGACATCCATCTTCATCACATCTTTTAAAGATCTGTTTTTAAACAGGCAGGAGGCATCGCTCAGTTTACAGATACAGAAAGAAGAAATTAGGTTAGGGGATAAAATGTTTAGCTCTTTGTCATAAATGCATTTTTTCCTCTGTAAAAATCATCTAAACAAACAAAGCTGTCGCCTTCACAGAGTTCAGAAAATCATTTCAAACTTACAATAATGGATTTGTCATCTGAATCATTATTTCTTTATACTTACCAAAATAAAGGACTGTGAATTATAAATAAAAAAAAAAGTGAATGTGTTTACTCGTAACCATGGAGACTGGTAAACAAGGACAGACATCATTTTGTTATAATTAATCATTGTGGGACTTAAATATTGTGAATTAACGTGTACAGTGAAAACATAAAATAAAAATTATAGATTATTTAAACCTGTCCTGATTTTTTCAAATTCAAACTGATAAAAAATAATTTGAGTGCAAACAATAATTCTTTTAGATTATTTTTGTTTTGTTTCATATTGCTCAGGCCAGTAAACAACAATATTTAACTCAATAATTTCTAATTTTTTTTTTTGAAGGAAAACCTGCACGTTTTTTCACAAATGTTTAAATTTGTTTTTTCAAAATTTAAAACATGACGTACTAAACATTATCAGCTTCATATTTCAAGAACCTGTTCAAACTAAAGCATGAAAATCTGTACTTTGAGTTGCACACAGAATTCTGTTTGACTTCAAAATATTTTCCCAAGATGTTTTTGTAAAATAAATCCCATTAATTTAGACCACTAAATAAATTTAAGATGTGTGTGATGTACCTGCTGCCAAAACAAACAAAAAACTAAACACGATGAACCCAGTGTGTTCTTTTCTATGGCTGCACACACGGCAAACACCAATATGACCAAGTCAGAAAAAAGTAACTAACTTTAACAACGCCCACCTCCCAAAGAAAAATAAACTACAAAATGGCATTTTCTTCACAGTGCAGCCGTAACCACCAGCCATACTTTACTTATTTAATTGAAAAATGTATCGCAGAGGAGGTCGCTTTTATTCAAACGCCAATTCCAGCATTTAAAACTAAAATAAAAACAATCAGGAAACAAACTTCCAAGCTGGTGGAGTAGAATCCTCAGGGATCAGTGCAGTCTGAAAGAGTCTCTGCTCTCCTCCAGTTTGAACAAGCCTTATTTTGAAACATCGTTCCTCTCTTTCAGGATTGAGTTAGCTTCTGTTCTGCGACAGGTTTGACCACGTGTGCTCTCTGGCTGCAGACACTGCAGGAAGCATAGCTGCTGATAAAATGAAGGACTTGAATCTGGCTGGGGAGGGGCACAGTGGTAGTTTGGTTGAACTGTTTGCTCTCAGTCAGTAGAGAAGAGGTCCCCCGCAGACGGAAGAGGAGCCAGGCCTCCGGTAACGTTGGGCAGAAGGGACAGATCTGGGAGACTCTGGATGTGGGACTTGAGCTCTTTTCTCACGTGAGTCACTCTGGCCAGTTTCTGCTTATACTCCTGCAGAAAACACCAGAACATTGTTCACACATGAGCTACATTTACTGACAATTATTCTGACCCCTGAGGTCTGGAAATACAGTATGTGAAGTTAAAATATTGTGAGAATAATAGCACTATCACATTCCCAGACTGGAATGAATAAAGTGACATTAAAACAGATTCAAATGAGATCCTTCCATGGTGAGCCCTTACATCCAGTTTCTTCTCCCTTTCTGCTAGTGCCTCCTTCTGACTGCTGATGTACTCGGTCAGCATACGAGCCAGCTGCCTGCGGTCCTCCAGCTCTGCAGCCAGTCGCCCGTTATACTCTGCCAGCAGCAAACAGGCCTCATCCACCGTTTTTGACAGTTTGTCTGCAGCCTCCTTATCTAGATTGGAGCCACAGAGAGCATGTTTACTTAAGTTTATTACAGTTTTTATTACAGTTATTAAAAACTTTTCTAAAGTGAGTTATTTACATCTGCTAACATACCACAAGGTGTCAGTAAGGCACCAACTTATTTACCAACCACCACAAACCAGGGGTGTTTTTTTGGCTTATGTTCTAAAAAAACGGTTTATACTTTATTTTAAAACAACTGTTTCAGCAGTAGTTTCTAATGTTTGCATTTTGTATTTATTCTTTGGCTTTTGACAGCCTTTAGGAATTTAAAAGAATATGTGTAAAGTTTTGCCCTTCAAACCAAAAATGTATTGTATTCATTGAAAACCTTAAAAAAAAAATTAACGTTAAAAACAAACCAACGTCAAATCAAGGCTGAAAAGAGGGCTACATAAAACCTATAACATGAAGGTGTAAATAATCTAAGTGGTCTCTCTCTTACCTGTGATCTTCTCCAGAAGGGAAACATCCTGGACTTCCTGCGGCAGTGAGGCGATCTTCTGACGAACAGCTGCGTCACCTGATGCTGCGTTCTCCAGGTCCTGCAGGGCTTTCACCAGCTCCTCCGTCTGAAAAACATGTCAGATTTAGTTAAAACAGTACCACAGAGGACCTCTCTAATCTTTATCCATTTTAACCTTTAACTTCAACCTTACAAAAACTAAGATGTAGCTCAGCAGTTTTAAAGCAGCAATCAAAAATAAATCTGAGCCATCGCTAGAAACCTGAAATACTAAGTAGACGGTCAATAAAAAGCTTTTTGTTGATGACTCCCTTTGTACGGAGAGGTCTAGCATTTGATAAAAACATGTCAACCAGTCATCACATGCAACAAAAAACATCTTTAAGTGCACAAATGAGAGCATTCCTACCAGCTGAGTTGCAGAATTATCCGTGCTGTGAGGAGATACGTGGCTTCTGTAGTCATCGTCATCATCATCTTCATCTTCATGAATCTTCTGATAGCTTCGTTTTACAGCCTTCTTTTCTTCTGCATTTGTTATACACATAAAACACAGAGGAAGAAAAATGCTCACACTTTGTTCAACATTTTGCTGCATTTAACTCTAATTCCCTAAAGAAAGAAAAGCAGTTGCTAAGATCACAATAAAAATAAGTAATTGTGAGCAAGTCTGCCACTCAATACTGTTGCTGAAGATTACAGAAAATAAATAGAATTTCTTCACAGAAAAAATAAATCATTTTATCTAAAACTACATCAGTAGGTAGGGTGACCAATGTTGTTTGATTTTATTTACTAATTTTAAAATATGCCGTATAAACACATGTAACTAACCTGAGGGCCTGGGGCTGTTAGAGTCCTCTATGGCCAGTTTGAGCTGCTGAATGAAGTCACCTCTGTAGAGGCTTCGCTCCTTCCAGATGTTTAGCAGCCTCTCCATTTGCTTTTTACATCCATCGTCTGCTTCACTGCAGAGTGAAACACAACACAGTTGTGGACACAGAGGTTAGGGATTAGCTGCAATTCAAATCTGCCCAAATAAATAAAGCTCCATCCCATTGTAATAGATCCATATTGATGCCAATAAATGGTTTACCTATAAAAAATAAAAAAATATTGACCTATCTTTACTTACATACTCTTATCTCACAGATCAAAATTTGTGGCTGTTTGACGACCTCTAGTGGGCACATATAAATACCTGGCTACGTGAGAACAGGCATCTACGAGGACAGACTCAAAGTCTTTGGTGAACTCTGGTCCTTTCTTCTTGCTGTTCTGGATGACATCGTTAGCCAGATACAGGAACGTCAACTTCCTGTTGCTTTTAGCTAGAAAACACATAAAAAAGACATTTAAATAATTGTTTCCATAAATAACTGTGAAAACGTATCATCAGGATAAATTATCTGCTAAATATTTAGCTATCTAGCAAATTGGTTTGATTTACAGAACCAGTGTGCCTGGTTCTGTAAATCCCACAGCTGTGGAGAGACACCTACACCTGTGAGCAGAACCGAACACAGACTAGAACAGAATACAGTAAGACTTAATAGGGGAGGGGGCTATAGAGACTCTGACGTGAACACAGTTCTCTGATGAGCAGCAGGTTCTGCTGTGAGTTCCTTCCCAATCCTAAAGCACTGACAGGCGGCTCTGTTTCTACAGGGTTCCTTTCCAACTGCAGGCAGATATTCATCCCACCCAGACTCTAAACAAATTGTGTCAGTGGGATGCTGCTGCTGACTGGTCCATGATGTGATGGAAATGTAAACATTTTCTATAGGTAAAATAATCACTGCAATAAAATAACTGTCTCTTTTTTTGTCAGTGGATTGCATCAACTGTTAGGAAGCTTCACTGATGTGAAACACAAATCTGTCGATCTGTGTTTGATTACTCTGGCTTTCTCAATAACCTAGATGTGTGACACAAAAAATGGAATTTTGGAACTGAAACTGAATTATAGAACCAAAAGTGAAAGTTGTCAAACTGAACTTTATTTACAACAAAATACAGTTTCAAAACTTTTAATTCAGTTTCAATTTAGTGAAATTCATTTTCAAACCAATGCATTCAACTTCACATTACGCAAATACAGATTCATTCTGAGCAATTCAAATTCAAAGTTTCTTCCCATGCTCTTTGCTGCTGAGGTAAAGAGGCCTATTTATTTATTCTATTCTATTCTATTCAATTCAGTTTATTTATATAGCGCCAAGTCACAACATACGTTGTCTCAGGGCACTGTACATGAAAAAAGAACAATCTAAAGAAGAAGCCAGCAGTTTGTGTTGAATCACTTCATCACAGTCTCCCATCCTGAGCGAAGAGTGGAGAGGAAAAACTCCCTTATCCCTTTTCCCGTTCCAACACTTCTGATTCAATGACTGAATTGCCTCTTAATGTTGTGCAGAAGCCTGTTAATTACAATTTAATTGAAATCAGGTGTGTTGGAGCAGCGACCTCTAAAACATGCAGGATAGCTTCCCTCAAATACCAGGCTTGGATCTGCATGTACCTTCACATGAAACACGGTCAAGAAGCAACGGCCAACAATGAATGCATCTTTTTTATCACCCTTTTACAAAGAATAGCATACTTGTGTGCAAAGAGAACATTACTTGGACTTTCTGGAAAATATACAATGTGGATTGTGTGATTATCCAAGTTCTATGCATGAGATAAACAGACTGCAACAGATACATACACCGCTAAAAGAGAAAAAAGTAACTAAATAGATATAACTTTAACCTCGTTAAGTAAAATTTTACCAGGACCCTATTTAATTACACAGAAGCTACAACAGTGTGTAAGTGTGTGCTAAATCTCACCTTTCTTGAGCTCTCGGTGCCAGACCTTGACGATGAGGGCCGAGTGTTTGCGGTGGTGGATGATCCACAGAGACAGGGTCTGGACGCTCTGCTGCGAGCTGCTTAGCTCAGTCAGCTTCTTCTCTAGGGCAGACTCGGAGAAGGACGACATGCCGACCGGTTCTAGAGTGTCTGCTTCGACTACGGCGGACTTCGACCTGCTCCAAAGCAACTAAGCTCCGAGCTATTTTAAAGAAACTCGCACAGTCATCAAAACTCAAGTCGTGTCGCTGAACTGGCAGACACGCAGCATCGAGACGGCTTGCTGTTGCCAAATAAAGCTATGTTTGGAACGTTATATAGTTTTTAAGTTAATGAAATGTTGACCCGGTCTGTTGAACACTCCTTGATAGATGTAGTAGCTGTTTCCTTGCTGACTGCTGTGTTTGTTTACAGGACCAGCTAACGTTAGCTAGCCGAGCTAGCAGCCATCTCTGCAGAGCAGCGCAGCACCGAGCTTCTCCGAACTTTAACCCGATGTAAAATAAACCCAAAAGTCCACAGTATTCTTCTTAAATATGTTTCGGACCTAAGCGTATGAAAAACAAGTGCAAAATGACTCACGGTTACACTCAAAAACTGATTTAACTCGCTTAACTTGAAGGAAAATATGCCTCCAAAAATGGCAGCTTGCAATTTCGTCCCAACATGTGCGTCGCAGAAAAGTGACGTAAACAGAAAGGGCGACATGTTACTTTCAACTGTGTTTGTCATTGTTTTCTGTGTTTAAATGTTGAGAATTTTACAGTTCATTTTAAATAAAACTAGCAGTTGTTACAGACAGGTGCAGATATTTTATAAAAGTTCAAAATAGTTCATGTTTAGTAGCATTTTTATCCAAATTTGTAAGCCCACTTAAACTGGTAATATTTGTGGTCATAAGCTACTGCTTTTATTTTGTGGGTCTGAAGCTAACACTTGTTAGATAAATTACCGTTTACATCCAGCATGAATGAAATACCTCAATGAAAAAAATATCAACACAGCTGAACATTTTGTTTCTTTTTATGTTTTTTGTTTTCTTCCTTTTCATGAAAATATCACTTTCGATTAGTCCATCTAACAGAACGAGATATTACTTAAAGTGTGAGCAATATATAACAGATTGATGAACAAACGTATAATGTATGACACTCATTGTTTGTGATTGTCAAAATAATATTAACTAAAAAAATAACAAATATTTTTATAAAAAGAATAAGCTTTTTCATATTTTTATATATTTGTTCTATTGAAAAAAAAAAGAAAATGTTTCCCCAAAACGTTTGTGTTTAAACAGACAGACTCATTTTCATGGTCATTTGCCTCCATGATATCGTGGCTGAAAAAATGCACACTATTCCAGTCAAAACAATGGGTTTGGGATGCGAATGCTGGTCAACATTAGGCAAATTGTATGTTTGTGCAAAAGATGTGTTTTGACTTTTGAGGCTCAGATATCAACCAAAATGTGTGTTCATGACAGAGCAGTGGTTAGAGCTGATAAAGATCACCTCGCTGTCTGAGACCTTTCTGGGTGAAGTTTGCATGCAAGGGTTTTCTTCACAGACCAAAAAACATGCAACTGGAAACTCCATATAAATATAAATTTATATTTTCTAAAATTTATAAGATACTACTTTACTTTTCTTTGATGTACAATTTTTTTTGTTCTTAAAAATGTCAATAATGTTTCATTATTTCCTAATTAATACTGCCTCAGTCAAGACACCTAGTAGTTTGTACCTGAAATATGTTTAAAAAATAAATCATAGTGTTTATCATGAAAAAAAGTTTTTAAATCAAATATTTGCAAATCAACCTATTTTTTTTTCAATAAAACAGGTGCATGTTCTTGTCTTTTTGTATTCAAATGCAATTTTTATATAATGTGCCAAGAGATGTACAATTTATATAGAGTAAAAAAATAAATTAGCAATCTTAGGATATCATGAATTAGATTAAAAAAGCAAATAAAAACATTTGAATTTGAAGTCGTAATAAAAAAAGCCTTTAATTTTTAAAATGAGGAAATAAATTATCACTTTCCATTTTCTTAATAGATTTATATTCAACAAATTGAAATGTTTTATTACAAAAACTTATAAAGAAAATAATTTTATCAGAAAATTAATGGATTCTTTTGGCTTTTATGCAGCTTATTTGCATGAGGGGGAAACACTCACACAAACTCCATATGCAAAGGAGCTTCTTTGCATCAACATTCCCTTGAAAGATGCAAAATCCTTCCTCCTGTCAGCTGAAGCTCTCAAAAACAGACCCTGATCCATTTTTAAGCCCATCTTTGTCAGCAGGCCAGCTGGAGTTGAGGTGTGAGGATGTTTTGGTGGCTCTCCCTCTGCTGGCTGAAGCTGCACTCGGCTGCTGGAGAACTAGATTATACCTCTCATGGAGAAGGGATGCAGCTGAAGGGCGACTATTCCTTCGCTGGACTGTTTCCTCTTCACTACACCAGGGGTTTGACTAACGGCCTGCCTGTATTGGTTCCATGTGATCAGTAAGTGTCTTTCAAATGTCTGCTTTTAAATCCAAATTGTTATTTAAACAGCTCTGCTGTCTTTTATTTCAGAGGCAGACTCAACAAACATGCATTTCATTTGATGCAAGCCATGAGATTTGCTGTGGAGGAAATCAACAACGACACGGGTCCGCAGCCCCTTTTACCAGGAGTGAAGCTGGGCTACCAGATGTACGACGTCTGCTCTGACCCGGCCAGCATCTTGGCCACACTGGACCTGCTGGAACAACAGCAACCAAACTCCAGCAGCCCTCAGAAAGCAGTGGGTGTGATCGGGCCGGACAGCAGCAGTAAGAGTTTTACCCCTGCTTCGTTACTGGGGGCCTATCTGGTTCCAGAGGTAAGAGTTTATACTGAAACAAAAAGAAACACCACACATTTTGTTTTGACATGAAAATAAAAATGTTGGCATGACAGGAATTTAATAATGTATAGTTTATTCCAACAAGAAATATTGGAAATTCTTAAGCGATTATTTCTGTTGGTTGTATTTAAATAAACAATTTAAAAAAAAACAGCTAAACAAACGTATTGTTTATACTCTGCAGATCTCTTATGAGGCATCAAATGAAATGCTGAGCAACAAGCTCCTCTATCCGTCTTTCTTCCGCACCATTCCCAGTGACAAGAACCAGGTGGCGGCCATGATCCAGCTCCTGGTTCATTTCGACTGGATGTGGATCGCCCTCCTGGGCAGTGACAACGACTACGGCCTGCAGGGCATGCAGAGCTTGTCGGAACAAGCGCCACAGCACGGCATCTGCATCCCCTACCAGGGGATCATCCCCTCGGCCACCGCTGGCACAGTTCAGACCATGAGGAACATGGTAGAGAACATCCTGAAAACCAAGGTGAACACCATCGTGGTGTTTTCCAGCAAGACGATCTTCCATGACTTCCTCCCATTTGTCTTGGAGAGAAACATTACAGATAAGGTGTGGATCGGGACGGAGGACTGGTCGCCGTCGACTCTCATATCGCAGATTCCCGAGATCCAAACCATCGGCACCGTGATCGGAGTGGTCATCAAAAATGGAGCCATCTTTGGGTTTGAGGATTTTGAGAGGAAGGTCGTTGAGGCTGCAGTGCAACGCAGCAGCAGCTCTAACGTTTCCATCAGCAGTAGCAACGTCTGTCTGCAGAGCACAGACTTGTACAGCCTGGCCTTCAATAACTTCACCATCGATACGTACGACACAACCTCTTCCTTCAACGTTTACAAGGCTGTGTACGCTCTGGCCCATGCTCTGCACGAAGCCCTTGGTTGTGATGTTGGAGTGTGTAGCAGGAGAAGTGTGAATCCATACGAGGTAAACACCAACATGTGGTGGTCACTTGTTTCATTTCTTATTTCTAATAAAGCTCATTTCTTTCAGATATAGAATTTTTTTAAACTTTTCCCCCCTCTCCATGTCAGCTCCTGCCGTTGCTCCATCATGTTCGATTTTCTCTCTACAACTCCTCCGTATACTTTGACATAAATGGCGACCCACCTACAGGGTATGATATTGTGTCTTGGATTTGGAGGGGGACCCAGTGGTCTCTCCGAGTTGTGGGCTCCTTCACTCCAGACCCCATCTCCCTCACGGTGGATCCTGATCTGATTGAGTGGCACGGCAAAGAAAACTCACAATCAGTAAGACCAGCAGAAAGTCACCATTTATAGTTGATGCAATAAGAAATACTAAGTGATTTATCATAACTTTGTCCAGCAGAAGGTACCTCAGTCCCTCTGCTCTCTACCCTGTGATGAGGGTCACATGAAGCTGCTGACGGGCCAACATGCATGCTGCTTCGACTGTCAGCCCTGTCCTTCTGCCACGTTTCTCAACAAGAGCGGTAAATGACTACATAAAGAGGAATGTTATAGAATCAGAAATATTCAAACAAAAATAGAACCGAATAATGTTTGAGAAAGAGGCAGATTATTTATCTTAGAATCTGTAATGTCATAGCAAAAAACAAGAAAATGTAGATCTCATCATAAACGTGGAACAGAAGTTTTTGCATTGGTGTAAAAATATGATGTAGAGTTGAAAATCAAACTTTGTAGCTAAATTGTCATAATGTAAATTTATTTTAGGATGTGAATGGGTGAATGACTAAAACCCTTTAGAGTCATTGGAAGACTTGTTAAGCCATTTAAAATCTACTTTTTTTAAAAAGGAACTGGGCCAGATCAAGCTCACTCGTGAGCCAGATGTAGGTCCCCGGGCCTCCAGTTGAATGGCCCTGCACTTGAGAGTTGTAGCTTTAATTAACACAGTTGTTGTGTGTGAGGATGACCAGCAGGTGGCACAAAATACACACAATGTTCTGATGTTGGAGCCCAACTAACTAAAGAGCCCCTCGTGTCTCACCCAAAAATATATATATATATTTAACATATTTAAAAAGAAAAACTATAAATTCTTCTGCATCATTAAGTCCCATTTTAACTCATTAATTTTGAACATTTCATATTTTCTGAAAAAAGTCATTTTTGTTTCTGTAATTTTAGAACCGACAGAATGTCAGCCGTGCCCCCCAGATCAGTGGGCCCCCCCGACCAGTGAAGCATGTCTGAACAGGACTGTGCTGCTGCTGGACTGGGACGACCCCCTCTCCATCGCCCTGCTCTTCTTCCTGTCCTGCTGCCTCCTCCTGACCTCCAGCACCGCCGTCATCATCCTGCTCCACCTGAACACACCTGTGGCCAAGTCAGCTGGAGGCCGCACCTGCCTCCTGATGCTGGCCGCTCTGACCGTCGCCGCCCTGAGCGCCCTGTGCCACTTCGGCCGGCCGACTCCGGTGGGCTGCGTCCTCAAGCAGTCTCTGTTCACCGTCAGCTTCTCCGTCTGCTTGGCCTGCATCGCTGTGCGTGCCCTCCAGGTGGTCTGCATTTTCAAGTTTTCTTCCAAGCTGCCTCCGGCTTATGAAAGGTGGATGAAAGGACGCGGTCCGGAGGTCACCATCTTTTTGGTGTCGGCCACCATCCTGCTTATTTCTGTCATCCGTCTGTCCCTGGACACCCCTCAACCATCCCAGGATCTGCAGTTCTATCCAGATAAAATAGTGCTGGAGTGCAGCAAGACCCTCTCGATGGGCTCAGGCGTTGAACTCGCCGTCGTGTCTCTGCTCAGTGTCCTCTGCTTCTCTTTCAGCTACATGGGTAAAGACCTGCCGGCCAACTACAACGAAGCCAAGTGTGTGACGTTCAGCCTGCTGGTGTACATGATCTCCTGGATCAGCTTCTTCACCCTCTACCTCATCAGCAGAGAAACGATCACCATGGCTGCGCAGGTGTTCGCCACGCTCTTCAGCGTTCTGGCCTTCCTCGCAGGATACTTCCTGCCCAAAATGTTCATAATTGTCCTGAGGCCTCAGATGAACACCACGGCTCATTTCCAGAACTGTATTCAGATGTACACCATGAACAGAGAGTGACACGGTCACATAGGGGGGCTTTGATTTAACTTTTTATTGTATTCTGCCTGTAAACTGTTAATTATTGGGAGTAAATAAATAAAACCTGTTTTGAAATCTGAACATGAACATGTAGAATCCATAAGATTTCAGTGTTAATCCTGAAGATCTGACTCTTCAGAGGAGATGTTAACTGTTAAAGCAGACCTTTACTTCCATCAATGAGGATTAATATTAGGGGAGCACCGATTGCAGTTTTCTGGTTGATCTTCAATCTTTAAAAGTCTGACCTGTCGACTTTGGCCAATACTGATTTTTCAAATAACCGACACTGTCAGATGTTAGAGTCACAATATGTTCCAATCTTATTTTATTGAAAAACATTGAACAATACTCTTGAAACAATA
Source organism: Cynodonichthys magdalenae (assembly GCA_031762555.1). Taxonomy (NCBI): domain Eukaryota; kingdom Metazoa; phylum Chordata; class Actinopteri; order Cyprinodontiformes; family Rivulidae; genus Cynodonichthys; species Cynodonichthys magdalenae. The sequence goes on along the minus strand of JARVJO010000024.1, from coordinate 18,658,727 downwards.
CAAACATGTTTTAACTGGACATCAGGTAGTGCTCACTGCAGAGCAAAATAGGACAGTGGCTGATTAACAGACCTTGGATGGATGAGAAGTTTTCCACTGATCTTATCTAAGTATTGGCCAGTCTCCCAAAATTAAGGAAATTGGTGCTGATAAATTGGCCGTCCGATTTATCAGTTCACCCCTGATTAATAATAAAAACTTTTCACTTTAATCAACAGGTTTTATTTAGTTTTGTCTTTTTAACAAAGTATAGTCAAACTTAAAGAACGTTTCAAGTGTTTTCCTTTACAATTTTAAAGATAATCATTCAGATTCCTTATTTTTCTTCAACCACATGAGAGCTGATAATTAACAACTGACTCTAAGAAAAACAACTTAAGTAGACTGGGGCTGATGAGGAGAAGTGGCTGCAGCTGTGACATGTGAGCAAGATGCAGGCATGTAAGACGCAGTTGAAGCAGAAACTAGCTGCGAAATGTGAAAAAGTGAGAAATGGGCACAAAGGAAGCACAAAGGCAAATAACAAAACTTAAACCCAAGAATCTCAAAAATCATCTTAACAAAAAAGATTTTAAAAAATATCATAAAACCAAACGACCCTCAAAAAGGTAACCCAAGAAACACAAACACTGACAATATCCTTGTAAAAATAAGCAGCAAAAAAGATTTAACTAAAAGAGCAAATAAAACAAATTAGCTTCTTGCAGTGGAATTAGCAACTTGATACTTTCTTATATAGGTGCACCAATTAATCAATTAGTGATCAGAATCATCTTTTTTTACTTTGATGAATAATTTTACACTAAAAAATTAAAAGTTTGATGCAGTTTTAGGCTTTTACATGAACCAAACAAAAGGTGTATTAATATGTGTAAAAGATTAAGCAACAAAACCTGGATTATAATAGATTCAGTGTAATGTTATATTTGTTATTGTACTTTTAAACACTATTCTCCGTATTTTAGAATAAGGCCTACTTATATGTATTTACACAGAAATCTCACCAGAATCTATAAAATTAAGATCATTTATCTTTTCATAAAGCAGCAAAACAAATCATTTCATGTTGACTGCTGACAGCTTGTAAATGACCAGTCATAAATAATGTAATGGCTCATTTTTAGCTTGTTATGAATTAATCTTATTATATTTCCACTTTAGTGACAAGTGGCAGCTGGTGACAAAAAAATTAAGAGCTGTAGCGTGACGTAAGGCTGCAAATAGACACCCAATTGGTCCTAATGTGTGTGTGTGTGTGTGTTGCTATAAAGAAGAGATGAAAAGACCCTTTGTATCTGGGGGGTCAGGACTATTGACCAGTAGATGTGTGAGTAGAGTCCGAGCCTGGCTTTCCCACAGTCTGCCTGCTCGCTCACAGCCAAACACCTCGGTCAACAATCGAAGTGTGCCACGGCTGAACAAGCAGCACTTTTATTAGTCGGAGCACAAAGGAAGTGAAAAGGAGCTCTGGATTTCAGAAATCTACTTTCACATTTAATTTTGAAAGATTTCAAATCTGATGAATGCTAAAAATCTTAAATCTTAGTCTTTCCACAGCAAATTTTCACTAAAACCAGCTTAGAGTCCAGATTTTTCCTCAAGACAAGTCAACATTTAGAGAATTTTTTTTATTGTTTTATTGATTTGTCTCCACCAAAATCACCTTTTATTTGTTGAGTCATATTTTTTGCCTAAAAGTTTAAAACCCATCACAATGTTAAAATTACACCAGAAGAGTCACATTTATTTTAAATGTCTTTCAAAAACATATTTTTCTATGGCTTTTAACTCCAGAGAGTACATGTAGTAGGCCAGTTCTTTCTTTCTTTCTTTCTTTCTTTCTTTCTTTCTTTCTTTCTTGTTCTCACAGGTTTTGTTTTCTTATTCTGTTTGCAAAATCGTTTACTTGATTTTATCTTACTGTATTTTTATTCTGTTGTGCAGCACTTTGGTTGACTGTGTAAATATAAATAAAGTTTTGATTGATTTGAAATATTGTGTTTTTTCTTAATAGACAATTTAGTGTTGTTCAACTATAATAAGCTTTAATTACATTTATTTAGGTTGATTGAGACTTAAGTGTGCCACAATTTATTCCACATTTTGAATCTGTAATGATTTTATTAATAGCTTTTCTCAGGAAGCCAGCAAATGCATTAAACCCTGTTTAATTATTCCCTGGAGACATATCAGCAGCTTCAGCTTGTTGTCCCCTGAGTGACTGCAGAGGAAGATAAGCAGCAGCTCCTGATAGCAGACGAGCAGCTCGTCGCTCTCATTCAAGTGGATTTAATGAATATGGTTTTATCTCTGCTTGTCACCCTGAGAGTCTTCATGGTTCCAGCCTCGGCCCAGCTGAGCCACATGACTTTTATTTGTTATCATCACAATATAAAATGAGCAGAGAGAGGACATACTAAAAATAAAAAACAATTCTGTACCTGCAGAGAAGAAGTCACGGCTTCAGGATGTGTGAAAGATGTGACAGAGTGAGTGCTACAGCTGATTCTTTTCAGCTTGTACTGGAAAAATGTAGCGTTCATAACTTAATTTGACTTACTTTACATTACAAATCTCATTATAGATTTCTGTAGAGAAGATGTGGAGAAATGATCAAAAGCAGCTCAGAATTATCCTGCAGAAAAGTTACAGGAAGAGAAGCTCCACCGCATTTCATGTCAGAGTTATGGAGAAAATGAATTGTAGCCATTTTATGTGTTTTCTAAGATCACTTGGTTATGGTGGTCATGCTAAAGGTTTTAACTTGTAGATGCACATCCAGTCATTACTTTCTGAGCGCATCAATGTAATCTATCAAGTGGTTCATGAGATATTTTGCTAACAGACAGACAGAAGAGGCTTCAAATAGACAAAGGCAAAGTTTTCACAACTGATCTTGCACATTTAGTAAACTCTAGAAGTAAACATGTAAGTCTCAGCTTTGAAAACACAAATTTTTGGGTAAATATTTAACAAAACAACTGAAGTCATTTTGGGTTTTTTTAATACGTAACCATAGTGGCCATTTTAGATCATATTAAATCCAAAAGTTAATAAGTTCTAATAGAACATCTGGCAATTAATTTCTGAGAGTTTCATTGAAACTTGTCCAATGGTTCATGAGATATTTTGCTAACAGACAGAAAGCTGAAACACACATAGGTAAAAACAGTATTACTCTTTTGCTGGTTGATAAATGCAAAAGACTTGTTTTAACATACTTTGTCTTAGTGCACTTGTTTTTTTAACCACAACATAAAAACTAAATTTCATGTTTATTTTCTAAAATCCAGAACATTTAAAACACAGACTCTGAGTTTTTATTATTATTAGTTCTTTATTAATTGTCAAACAAGTTTTAGAAGCAAAGATTCAAAACCTGAAAGAAGAACATCGACATATAAATTTATAAAATGTACATTTGCTGATGTCCAAACTAACAAAAGATTTTGTATAGATTAAACATTAATAACTGAGAAGAAAAAAATCTCAACAGAAGTTTTTTTTAGTAAAAAAACACAGCATAACAAATAAACTCCACTGGAGTAAACAATCACATAAACTGACAAAACAAGCATCACTCAAAACGAATCTCCAGCTTTAAACAGAAAAAAAGAAACACAACGAAGGAGGAAAAAAAAAGAAAACGAGTCAAAGCAGGATAATCTTTTAAGAAGAAGCGCATCACTTTTATGTGTCCATCAATGTGATGAGACAATAAGGACGTCCACACTAACAGAGCAGGCTGAACATGGATTTTCTCCCCTCAGAGAGTTTTTAAGTCCACTACCAGGGCCTCCAAACAGAACCTCTGGTGCTGTCCTGCTGTGAGCTGGTCCTGAGGCTGGAGGAGCTGCAGGGTGTCTGGACCTGATGGAGAGTCTGGTCCTGCTGCTGCACAGGCCCCACCTCAGCGTTGGCACCAGCAGACAGAAACCGCACAGAGTCCCTCCAGCTGTGAGAGTAGCTGTGACAGAGGCCCGACTGCAGCTGCTGCCTCAGGAAGCTCACCGTCATCTCCAGGATGTCGGCTTTCTCCAGCTTGGAGTTGGGCTCCTGCTTGTGAAACTCTTTCTCCAGGATGACTTTGAGCTGTTCGATGCAGCTGTTGATGCGGTCCCTGCGCATTTTCTCCACGATGGGTTTTCTTAGCTGAGGGGAGGAAAAAAAAGCAGAGAAGTAAGATAAAATGTTCAATCACACTGTACAGAGTGTGTTTCAAAGAAAAGTCTTAAAAAGCATCCTTACACTCACTTTGAGGTTGTCTTTCTCAGACATCCTGATGTGAACAGGGGAGAAACCATTTGGACAAGGGGACATGTCTGTCTCTGTGCAACTGTCAGCTCTGCTGTCTCTGGAGGAGCTGCTGCTCACTTTTATACTCCCTGATTAGCATAACAAAGCCATGTGGCTCAGGCCGGGCTGGGGTTCCCACACTCGGACCTGTGGGACTCCCAGGACAACAATAGAGGACACGTCAATAAATCACAGGGTATGTCTCTGTGCCTGGTATGTTTCCCAAGATAAGCAACAGGTAATTAACACTCTATCACAAGGTCATCTAGGAATTTATGGTAAAAAATTTCTAATAGAAAATTATGCAAACAGATAAGAGGATGTAAAAAACACAATTTTATAATGAATGAGGACAATAATATGTCACAGCTCTTAAAAATGTCCTCCTATAGCGATAGCTCAGATTTCAGTAAGTGAATATCTTACCTGTTGCAAATAGCTATTTGAACTGCCTCAGTCTAGAGAATAAAAACATTTAAGTCTGATAGGGTAACAGTTAGTCCAAGTAGAGTCAAAATCAAATAAAATGTGTAAGTTTCTAAACTTTTATGTTGCTCACATTCTCAGATTTTATAATTATATCAACAGGAATGGTCCACAGATGTAAATTACTATATTTTTCCGGATAAATAACTAATGTAAAACAGATGAAAGTGTAAATGTTTATAGTCTTTTGCATGAACCACTCTAAAATCAGTTAGCATTAAAATCTTTTTCTCCACTGAGCTCTATCTGCAACAGGTAAGATAATAATTGTTTAAAATACCTGCAGCATTAGATTACTTATCTTTAACTTTTGTTTTCATGTAACCACTGCTGGGAAGCTTTGTAAACACCCAGTAACATCTTTGTAAACATCTTGACTTTGCTCGAGGGTCTGCAGACCCCGAATGGACCGAATCAAATTAGTGTCAAGTTAATGACAAGAGGAGTGGGTGGTGCTGAGTGGGTGGGGCTGAGTGTTTTAGAGCGCTTTCATCACTGCCTGGTCCCAGATGTGAGGTCGGCCTGGAGGACTCGGTGTGAGCAGTCCTTTTCCCATCAGTCCACAACATCAGGGTGGATGAGCTACAAAAAGTTCCTTCAAGAATGTTAATTGCTCTTCTGTTGCAGGACAAACAGAATCTGTGTCCCCCTGATCCCATCTGGGAAAAATCAAGTCATCTTCAAGCTTCTGGCACAGAGAAGTCTGTGTCTTCAGACTCCTATCTGTAGGGGTGTCAAATCAAAAAGAAATGCCTCTTTTTTAAGGAGGAATAAAATAAAACGTACCTAAACTTCAGAAACATTTCACCTTTTGTTAAAAAAAGCCCAAATTTTTGTTTGGTTAAATTATGATCTGATGTGAAATTACTAAACTGAAATGAAACAAACTGTAAATGTTAATGTTTTTCCCTGTGTGCTCGTTTGTCAGTGGAGTTAGCAAAATATCTTGTGAGTCAGAGGATGTATTTTAATGATGTGCCCTGTAAGCTGAATCATTGAACAAACATCTACAACTAAATTTTGTTATGGCCGTCACATGAAGGAAACTTTACAAACTCAAAAATTGGCAAAAAACCCCGAAAAACAACAAAAAAACAGCCAGTATTACAAATATTGAGCTAAAGTTTGATGTGGTAGTAGCAGAGAGTCACATAATCTGATAGTAAACACATCTTGCAAACATCTCATTAGACCAAAATGTCTACAACTTCATCGCTGTTTTTAGTCTTAGTTTAAAACTCTAGGTGATTACTGGGTGCCAAGTGTAAAATAAAATGTAAAAAAAAAAATGTTACTTCCCTAGAACACATTAAACTAGAAGTTGCAGACAGTGTCTGAGGTGCACTTTAAACTGCCTGTAACTACCATATTGTTTTAAGTTAACAGAGTTTGAATTTCATTTTGAAATACCATTTTCAGCAGCATTAGCAGGGTTAGCATTGGCTTTTGTTGCAGGCTGTTGACATGTTCCAATTTGAAATTCTTATATGTAAGCTTTATCATTTAGCCACAACATTTAAGATTTAATTTCTACATTTATGGCTCCTTTAGATTGTTCTTTTTTCATGTACAGTGCCGTGAGACAACGTGTTGTGACTTGGCGCTATTAACATTTACATCTAACATTTAACATTAAAATGTAACATTTAGTAAAAAATTAGCAACATGTTAGAATTGTATCGCTAAATAGCAATAAAATGTGGAAATCTTCTAACTATTCTCAGAAAGTAAGCTAAATAACGAAAATGCATCAGTGACATTTTTTAACATTTTATTTTACACATGACGCTCTATAATATGCATCTCCTTAAAGGAATGGTGGACCTTTAATTTTCCTCTAAATTAAAGTTCAAAACTCTTATTAAAGTCTGTGATATTATGGTGTTTAGAATTTCCATCAAGTATCACATTATTAATTATAAACCATAAATATAAAGTACATGTGTTTCCCACTCTTGCTGTCATTTTTACGCTTGAATTGTTTGTCCTCTTCATACCTGACATGTTTGCACAAATTCATGCCTCCTCTAAAAGTTTGTGTGCACTCCACTGTTCCAGGAGCTCTTTGTCTACAAGTGTGTGGGAAGATGGGTTCCCCTCCCAGCCGCCCCGCCCAGGAGCTGTGAATTCCTGCCATAAAGTCTGGTCCATCTCTGAGACCCGCGGCGGTACAGAGCTGCTACCCATCAGCCCTCTCTCTGTGAGTGTGGTATCTCTCGTTTCCCACACTCTGCGTCTATTCACTGGGCCCGGGCGTGGGGGACAATAGAAGTGTGTCTTGTTACACATCACATTAGCTACGGTGTTTGATCTCCTGTTGAAGAGCAGGGGAGGAGGAGGAGGAGGGGGGCAGCTTTAGCCAGACCATCTGGCCTGGCAAACTAGACCCTGAGAAAGTCTCTGGCATCCCACATTCTGCAACACTTCCACACACACAAGGACTTTAGGAGCACTTGAGACATAATGATCACCACAGCCGAGGGAACACCTGTTCAACAACAAAGTCAGGCAAGATGGAACGTTAATGATCCACAGATAAACAGTACAGCACTGTGAAAAAGTTTTAATCCAGCCTTCTTTCCTCACACCTTGTTTCCAATGAGTTCCATTTTTTCTGGGCTTTATGAAAATTTTGTTTGTTTTGTCCTAATTTTCTGTCCTGTTCTTGTTCCTAACTGTGACAGCTTATTGTATTAAAAATTAGGAGAACTTAAGAAGAGTCAGATCTACAGAGATGAACAGAATCTGAAAATCAAGTTTTTAGGACCTGAAACGTGCATCATTCTTCAGCTGATCGTCCAAATGTTAAGTTTTCAGCTGTTTGTGTTTTCAGTTTGTTGTGAATCACCTTGTTGTTGCTAAATCATTATTTTTATGCTTGTCAAACTTTCTTTGATGTGTTTTTTTTTTATTTCAACTAATGATTTTACAAACACATCAAGTCTCAGTTTTATGCAAGTACTGAAATATCAAATTTAAATTATTTTGCTAAGTTGTCAGATGAGTCTTATCTTTTGGGTTTAGGAGTCTTTTAATGTTTCTTGGTCATAATTAAGCCAATTAAACTAAAACAAAACATATGCAAACAGTCAAACTATTGACCATATGAGTGAAAATGCAGCCAGGATTAAAAAATAAACTATAAAAGACCCAAAAAAAAACAGAATCAAGACTACTTTAAAGGGTTATAAGAAAAGGTTTGACACAAAACTTTTGCACATTACAGCATATACATCTATCCTGTGTCCTTAATCAGATAAAAATCAGCCATGATGATAAAGGCACTGATGCACTACTATACAAATGCAAAAGTTGACCTTTTTTTCTTATAAATCCCTCAGATGCTTTCCAATAATCCGGCAGCCATTTTTTTCTGTAACATGAGCTCATCTGAATGTTTGTCTCGTTTTTCTGTTCATCTGGTGCCAGAGGACCCAGCAGCTCGTCTGCGCAGACTTAAAACATGGCTTCATCTCAGAGATAAACTGGTTTAGATTACATTTGGTAAAATGATAATGCTTTTTCAGATTATCCTTGTTCCCGTGGGATTAAACCGATCACTAAAATGTTAGTTTCTGATGCTGTGGCACCTAAAGGCTCATAAGTTACACACATCTGCTCCTGCAGAGGGCAACAATGTTTTTGCCCGTGTGTGTGTATTTCAGAAAGTAATCATTGGGTTGACACCTATGAATATTTAACTTTTGGAGTCAAACTGATAAATAAAACTTAAATGGCTGCCTTAGCAAAGAACTCAGCGAACACAAAAATGGCTCCACCTCAGTGATTTTTAGCTAAATATTGGTGTGGTGGTAGCTGACAGCTCACAACACATACTCCAAGCACCTACAGATCTGGCAGATGTCAGAGATTTAGGAATATTGCATGAGGGTACACATAATGGTATTTTCAAGGTTTGACCAAAATGACCATAACTGTCAGTTTTCAGCATAAGATGATTTTAGTGTAATAGAAAGTGTGATTTGCATTTCTTTAAGCAATGCTAAGCCTTTAATTTTAAATAGTTTTACTGACTCTAAACAATAAACCACCGTCCACCACTGCATCTGCAATTTAAACCAACATTAAATAATTTCTATTCTCACAGATCTATAGTTTATCAGTGTGTATGTGTTGTTGTCACTTCCTGTAAAGTTTGACAGCTGCACTTCTACTTGAATGTTTTATTTGTGAAACTTGTGTATATAAATATATTGATATTTGTAGTTTTTAAATTTGTAATTGTTTGTGTGCTGCTGCCGTTCTTGGCCAGGTCTCTCTTGAAAAAGAGATTTTTAATCTCAATGAGATCCACCTGGTTAAATAAAGGTTTAATAATAAAAAAAAAATAAATGTGCTGTAAGAATAAAATCCTACTAAATAAAAATGATAAAACAAGAACACCATTCTGATGCTTACAAAACTTCACAAGAAGTTTATTTTATTTCTTATTATCACATTTTTAAATGCAAGCTTCCCAATGGAAGCAACATGAAGATTCTTTTCAGTAAAAAGACTAAAGGGAGAATATAACCGGCCTTTATGAAAGGCATTCACTGGGAGATGGAAAACATCTGTTGTGAACATCACAAATGGACAGGAAACTAGAAAACAGTAACACTCATCCAATAATAAACCAAATATTGGTTACAAATAGTCATTATAAACATTAAATAATATTCCTAAAGAGGATTCACAGTGAAGGTGGATCCACAGGATCCTTTACGAGGCTCGTTTTAGATTCATCAGTAAGATGATAAAACATCAGTGATACTCAGTATCAGGAATAAAAATAAAAATACACTTCATTCAGTGTTTCAGATACTTAAACTGTCTAAAACCAATGTGGTTAAACATCATTAAGTGATCTTTGCATAGAAAATAAAAAGTTAAGATTTGTTTCCCCACAGGAGAAGTTTACAAAATCACAGAGTGAACACTCAAAAACAAAAAGTGTGAAGTATTTTTACACATGGTGTAAAAGTTTTCAGTAAAACCTGAATATTTTCAGTCCTTCCTCAGGAATTCAATCACACAGTTCAACACTCGTGTCGAAGCAGCAGGAAACAGACTCCGGTGAGTTTTTCACTTCCTGTCCAAGACGTCCACAGACGTAGTTCTCTCTGGATGCAGGTTCCTCAACCCTGGACCTACCAGGGCCTCCACAGAGCGTCGCTGCTCGGGCTCAAACTTTTACTGGAGCCGCCCCGGTGGAGAGGAGAGCCGGGAGGAGACGGGTTGCAGGGACTGAGAGAGGTCCTGCTGGACGTCCGAAGACCCTGGAAGTGGTTGAGGAGCAGCCTGTGGGCCTGAGACTGGACCTCACAGCGGGACAGGAAGCCGACGGCCTCCTGGATGCAGTGAGAGTAGCCGTCGCTGGCCGTCATCAGGCTCTGCTGCTGCTTCTGCTTCTGCCAGCACCTCAGGTAGGACACGGCCATCTCCAGGATGTCCGCCTTCTCCTGCTTGGAGTCTGGCTGCTGTTTGAGGAACTCGGGTCCAAGGAGGGACTTCAGCTGCTCGATGCTGGTGTTGATGCGGTCTCTGCGTAACTTCTCAACCATCGGCTTTCTCAGCTGATGAAAAGTCAAAGAAAAACAGTTAGTTAAACTCGAACACGACTTCCATTTCCCATCGACGCAACTCAAGAGAAGAACGTGGACTTGTTAGAACTGAGGTTTACCTTATGAGCTGGAGTCAGGTGGTCCTTGCTTGCTTGTCCAACCACAGTGGGTGCCATCGCTGCTGAGTGGGAGCTTCTCTGCTCGGTACGAAGAGCCAGTTGAGTCTGAGCTGCTGTTCCTGCTGCTCCTGTCCCGTATTTATACTCCCAAATCTCCATATGAATGTGTGAGTCTTAGGCCTGTTGGAGTTTCTCACAGTCTCTGGGCCAATGAGAGCGCTGGGAAGGGCCGCGGGGAACGCAGGGCTGCCACATGCTCAATGAAGTGTTTATAGCCGTGGGGACAATGAGTGTGCCTCTGGGGAGCAGGTGGAGAAATAGACCACAAGAGAAAGAGCCCGGGGTGGGGGGTGTGCGGGACGGGGTGTGGGGGATGAAGCTGGAAGAATGACCCGGCGCTTGTGTTGATATGGGAAAGTGGTGACCCCAGAGAGAAGCATGCGCGGTCTCATGTCGTCTCCGCCGCCACGTAATTGAAGACAAAGTGCCTCGACCACCAGGCACACGTGGGTGTTAGAGAGGGGGCCAAGAGCAAGAAAAGACCAACATGCAGCCACTTCCACCTGTTTGAAGCGGCAGACTTCCCGCCAGCGCGGCGCAACAGTTGAGTCGACTCAGAAATGGAGGGAAAATGGAGTTCTTCTGAAAGTTTTGGAACTCAAATTAAATCAGATGAGAAAATATGTCGAATATTGATAATGAATTCAGGGTCAAACACTAAAATTTATTAAAAAGAGCTCAACAAAAACTTTTCAGAAAAAACTGTATTTACTTTTACTAAGTGCATTTCAAAACTTGGATTGAAGTTAGTTAATGATCTAAAATGTTATTGAGCAGAATAGGTCTAAAATCTTAAGGTACATTCTTATCTGATCAGGAGAAACTAAATTATCTTCACTTTATAAGCGTTTGTAATCGTTTTATCATCTGAAATATGGATTTATTTTTGTCCAGATGAGTACCATTTACCATAACTGAGCTTTATTACGAAGTGACTTGTTATATCTGGAACCAGGTAGTCTCTGGATAAAGGCCCAAAGTTTTAGACAACTTATGTCATCTTGTGAAAAGTTTGTCCAACAATGAAGATGGAAAATTAAATCTACTGGGACCCTCTTTTGGACTTATGCACACTGTAATCCCAACAAGTTGACTGAATATATAATTTATATAAATAATTTAGTCTGGCACAAGTGGTCTGAAATGTTAGTGTGACAGGGCTAGAAGTGCCAGGTACATTAGGTTAGTAGGTAAGAATTGGACTTTGCTAAAGGTCTTTAAAATTAAAAAATTATGGATGTTTTTTTCAATCAACTCCTGGTTTCTTATCAGAAATATATCTGAAAAAGTCTTCAGCTGATTCAGTGAGGGTTCCGTTAGAACTAAGAACAGAAAATATATATATTTTTTTACAATCTTAAGCTTTTTTCCTCTTCGTCGCCAAATTTAAAATCTATTTTCCTTCTAAAGAAAACTCAAGACAGAGTCAGATTTCTGTTTTCAGGTTTAAATTATGTGAAAGCAGCTCTCTGTTCGGCTTTAAGTAGCAAACATCTCAAACTTTCTTTCCTGTTAAAACTAAAGAAGCTGGTTCAATCAAACCTTCTCTAAAATGATTTCACTCATTCGTCCGTCATCTGAAGAAACCTTTTAGATTTTTTCCCCCCACTTTTCATGCATTTGAGCCACTGTTCTAGGCTTCACACACACTTTGTCTTGGATCTTGTGTCCTGTGTTTTAACAACAAAAAAACAACTTCATTTCCATTTAAATGATCTTGTCATTCTAACTTCTTATTATCTTAACTCTCTGTCACAAATCTGACAAATTTCTTTCTTCCAAAAATGCATTTTTTTTTTTACTCCTGGTTCAGTTCTTTTATTTTGTACTGAACTCAACATAATCTCAGACTACTTCTGAATTTTAAGATGTTTTTTATGTGTTTATTAGACAAATGTTCAGATTTAATTTTTCACACTTGAAGCACACGCTGCCCTGTCAGATAGACTCTAATCACACAGACACTAATGTTGACACGTTCCTCAACTACACACACACACACACACACACACACACACCCACACACACACACACAGCTGGACAGGCTGCATGCCGCTGGCCACGTCTCAGTCACACGCTCCCTTCCTGCCTGTGTAGAACGTGGGAGCTGCTCCGGTCCCAGGCTTCCCACACTTCAGTGTTAATGACTCCAAGGCAGGCTGCACAAAGGAAGTGTGCCCTGCTGAACAAAGACTGAGTGACCAACCCACCCTCCTCCTCCTCAACACACACACACACACACACACCCAGGAAGGCAGGGTTGTCAACAAGGCTTCCAGGCACACCATCTGGATGGATTGTGCGCTTTTGTCGAGCAGTGGAGCATGGGAGACGCTCACACCGTGAGAACTGGAGAGGATGAAATGGAGACGGAAAGTTAAATAAAGTGTGTGTGAGAGAGAGAGACATTCAGGTTGGTTTGACAGAGATGGTTTTCAATATGGGAAGCATTTAGAAAGTTGAATGAATACGTAAAAATGTAAATTAGAGGATAAAATTACCCATTAAAGATAAAACTGAACTTCCTGTTGAGCATGGCATATTTCACTAAATTTAAACTAAATGTAAAAACATCTTCCTCTTTTCCCACTCTTGTAGTAAAAAGTTTATCAGACAGATGTTTTTTCCTGCATGTTCCCACCACATATCACTCCATTAGTACAAGGACATCATCATCATCACCACCTGATCAGAGGCAGTGGAGGCCCCGTCCACCTGTTTGTTTGGATTGGGCCTCATCGTGTCTAATTCATTCACATTCTATTGTCATAACACTTCTTTGTGATTGGCCAAACACTGAGAATCGGCACGTCATCGAGTCATTCAGAAAGTTGGCGTGAGCGTTTAAACGAGGGAGGTTCTGCCAGGTCAGAATCAGAACCCGGACTGCTTCCTGCTGCACCCCACACAAATCTGAACTTCATGGATGTCTGAGTGTTCATCATGAGGAATCAGCGCACAATGTAAGTTTAAATCCTCTGAGAATTTGGTTTCATTTTAGTCTGGTGTCAGGTTTGAGGTTGAGTTTTGGCCTCAGGATATTTGTAGTTTTGTTTCTGCAAAAATTTGAGTTAAATATGATCCTCTGGATTTAAACATGATGTCAAACAGTCTATATTTAGGCCACATGAGCAATTCCCAATACTTTAATATTTTACAAACATGTAGATGTTTTTCTTAAGTTCTTGTTCTTCAAGCCTTTTTAAAAAAATTGATCTTGTTTAGTTTCTTCCATATATTCAGCAAATAGCTAGTTTTGCTAACTTTAACTACATAATTTACAAATTTCAGCTTTTAGGTACAGTTGTTTTAAGTGTTCAGATCTGGTATACCAAATTTTAGTTCACTTTAGTTTTGCTTATATTAGTTTTTAGCTTTTCACTGTTCTGCTCAATTTTTTTTTGTGAAATTTAGCTTGATGTAACATCACCAATTAGGTTTCAGTTTTTAAAACAAATTTCAAGTCATTCGAAGCTCACCATTTATGCAGAAAATGCTAATTTTTCTCATTTTAAATCTGTTATGTCTTTTTTCTCTCCCTAGTTTGTGTAAGATGAGCAATTTGGAGAGGAAGTGCACAGATAAAGCAGTGACTCTGCTCCACTCTGGAAAGTCAGCTCAGATTCGGGATGACCGGCTCAGACATGTTGGGTAAAACAGTCTCGCTCTTTACAACGAAGACCTTCGTTTTCCACAACGGCTTTACAAAATCCTCCAGAGAGGCTCTGAGACTGGTCCACCCACCTTGCTGAGGATGTGGCACTGCTGTGGACAACACAAGAGGACCAACAATAAAACGTGTGGGATCATACATATTTACAAGAGTTGATGCTCCTGCTTATAATGGAACAAACTGAAGATGTTTGATAAACATTTGTACATGAAAAAAAAGGTGAAAATATCTGAGCGTCAGGTTATGAGTGAAAATTATAAACTCTACATTTGGTTTTGTTAAACTGAGTTGTGTTCCTTTGTATAAAAGGTTGATGTTTATGCCCATGCATATTTACAGTAAATGTTTTAAGGCATTGTGATTGTAATGTAAAGATGAAAGCCCAAAAGGTGCAATAAAAGGAAAAAAATGCTTTCATAGATTATTCTCTGATAAAGTATTTTAAGCAGCAAAGTTCTGATCAGACAGAACATTTAATAAAGTGCTCAAGAATCTGTTTTTCGCCCTCTAGTGGCAGTTTTATCAGACCCAGAAACAATATTTCAAAACTCACCGAGAAGGAACGTTTGTTTCCAAACCATTATAAATCCATAACTGGATTTTATTGCCAAGTGTGCTGCATCCAAAAAATAAATAAAAAAATTGGGAAAATTATGACTTATTTTTGCAAAGATCTATTTTAAATGATTTCATTTGCAGAGCAGAGATCTGAGGAGGAAAAAACAAGGAAACAAAATGAACAAAATCATTAATCAAAAAACAAAGGGTTTAAGGATATAATGCAAGTCTGTTTTATTAATTTAAACATGTTTGATATTTTAATTGCAACAGATGGAAACTTTCAGAAGTTCACTTCAAAGGCATAGCTTTATGGAGGAAAAACAAAAAGCAAAAATTTGTTTTTTTGTTTTTTTTAAATCCCGTACTTGCTTCTGAGGTTGATTAAACAAACCTAACATTTCTTTTTTGCACTGTCTGTCAATCAAATTCCAGCTAGAACCAACATTTAAATCAAAAACCCAGAGGGAAAAGATGGGAGCTCTTCAAAAATATAAGACAAAAAAAATAAACAAAAAAAAAAACCCTGACCGAAAAACGAACTTAAAGCAAACAAACAAAAAGAAAACAAAATCAAATCAAATGCCACGCCTAATATGTGGTGGGTCAAAAAAAAACCCATTTTAGTTAAAAAAACAAACAAAAAACAAACAAAAAAAAAACAAAGCCAAAATGTTTCATTTTATTCCTATCAACCAAATCACCGACATCTGAACATGAAGTTAATTCTGTTAGCTTGCCATAAAACAAGTGAAGATTCAATTTTTGTGACAGTAAAGTGGAAAACACACAAAAGGTCTTAAAACGGTCAGTCGGCTCCTACATTTTGTTTTCCTCAAACTCACTAATAAACAAATCAGATTATCTTTAATCAGACTGAAGCAGTTTGAATCAGAACCTAAATCCTGCTTCAGTGTCCTCTCCTTTGTGACGGGCTGTTACAGAGATGTTGCCAAAAGTGGATGAGTTTTTTTTTATTTATTACTTTTTGTAGACTACACATACAGTTTAATTTGAGATGTCATATGGGCGTGGTAGCTGAATAGGAAGCATGGTGCTTGTGAAATTTTGTGTGTAAACAACACATTTTTTTTTGTTTTCTTAAAGTGTGTTGTGTGTCTGAGGGGTGTGACTTGATGCTTAATCAGGGCAAAGAGTTCAACAAATCCTGCATGAAGAGGTCCGGGTCTGGTATTTCAGAAAGGAGACCTGGAGAAGGTTAAAAAAAAATAATAATTTGTTTAATTTTCAAAAGATATTTCCTATTTGGAGGATATGAATCTGTATGATTTTGGAGGATTGCTCAGACGAATCAAGCGTGGTTATATACTGACCGACGACATCACAGAACTCTGACATGGACTCGGCGGGCATCAGTTCATCCTGGAAGGCCCTGAGGATGCGCTCAGAAGCCTCGTAGATGGGCATGTCGTTGTGACGGACGTATTCTGCCAGCGAGAAGGACCATCCCCCTTCAGTGTTGCTGGTGGGTACTTTCTGTAAACAAACACAAAAATTAACACATTAAACTCATTTACTGATTTACCTTCAACAATGTGATCAACTAAAGTCTGACATTTTTTTAAGTTGTAGGATATTTACCCTGAACATGTCATAGACCAGATCCACCAGACCCCAGAAAAGAAGAGGTGAGCGATAAACTGCATATTCCTTTGGTGTTTTATCTGTGAGTCTGACAAGGAAGCAAATAAAACAATAAAAACATGTTTATGTTTTGTAGTAAGCTATGCCCTACAGAGAGTTTTAAGATTCTTACAGGCTTTATCAAATCCTTAGTGGTTTTAGGACCTTTGTATTAGATTTTCCTTCATACCGTCATGTTTTGATAACAACCCAAATAAGAAAAATCTTCTTGTGAGGGGTCTTTATTCACTCCATTTGTTCCTGTGGTGTTTAAGATCAAGTTTAAAATTCTTATAATCACTTCTGGAGCATTGCACGGCCAGGCTCCCCCTTTTATAGCAGATCTACTTCACCCATCTGTACCTTCATGTACGCTTAGGTCCAGTAACTCCAATATGCTACTTGTTCCTCCGTCCCAACTTAAGACGTGGGACATTTTAGTTTTGCAGCTCCTAAATTTTGGAACGAATTACCTCAATCTCTAAGAGCTGTGGATTTAGTGGAGCTTTTCAAAAAGCAGCTACAAACTCACCCTTTAAAGCAGCCTTTTAATGTGGCTGTATGAGTTTTAATTTTGTCTTATTCGTGCTTTATTGTTTGTCAATTTGTTTTTTATCCTCTGTTGTGTGCTATTCTGTTTTATTGTGAAGCACTTTGTGGCTACTTGAATGTGAGAAGTGTTATACAAATAAAGTTTACTTAATGAAAATCCTCACTGTTTAGATTTAAGACCTATTTTCTAAAATAAGATTTTCTACAAACAGATATTGGTTGTGGATGCGGTCATAAAGTTTAAGATTTAATAAAGGTACCAGCAGGAACTTGTTCCAACATTTCACTAATGGAACAAGATAATACCGTACAATGCAAAGTATCTTACTTGTTTGTGGAGACTGCAGAGACCTTGCGAGAATGTGCCGTGACCAGGAGTCTTCGCAGGAAGTACAAACGTGAACTCCTCCACCTCTCAGGCGGCATAATGTGCATGGCCAAGATGGTGAAATAATGTGGTCCTTCAACGTCGTATGAGCTTTCTACCCATTTCTCACAAGGCTGCTCCTGGAAACTCTGCAGGTTCTTCTCTTCTCGTGACGTAGCTCGTGTGCTGCAGGGACAGAGTTTGCGTTGTCAAATCGTATACACGGTGAACTAAAATAAATAAACTAAACATTATCAAACAGTCTGGCTAGAAGACTTATGTTTCATGAAAAAAAAACTGACGACTCCTTTGTTTTTTTAAACACGTATCTGTTATAAAACACCCAAACAAACAAATCCTCATACGTGTTGAGTACGTAGAGCACTGTGTGGATGATGTAGGGGATGAGGTGGATGTTACTCTCGCGGCCCCCGCCTCCTGAGTCAACGCTGAACGACTGCTCAGTAGCAAAGCGCAGGAACAGCAGCTTGGTGTCGTGAATGTTAAGTTGGTAGGTGGGCTCCCGCTGCCCTGTGCACTCCTGAAGATATGTGTTGTGCCTGTGTGACAGCGATACAAGAAAGAAAGATTGACTCTTTGATCCAAAAAAGAGAGAGTTTGCTCAGTGAACACGCCCCTAAAACACGTGATTACCTCGCTAAGCATGTAGCAAAGGCTGATTCTGGCACGTGTGGCCCCCACACAGGAAGCAGTCCATTGCACTTGGTGTTTGCGTTCTGAAGAGCAGCACTTTCCCACTCCTCTCTCCCACGAGCCAGCCTGATGAAAGGAAAATAGGAAGTAATATTATTGTAAAAAGCTGCGGAAAAACCAAAGCATAATAATCTAATATTAGCATGAGAGTGAATGATGGAGTTAGAACCAACCTGACAGCTGCTAGATGACAGTCATAGTGAACTATGTTGAAGTGTGATACAGTGCTGTAGCCTTGCTGCTTGCGAGGCTTGTTTTCTAATTCCTCCAAAACCACACGCTTTGTGAAAGTGTAAATGCCCAGAACTTTGGTTGGCTAGAACAAAAGAAAAAGAAGGGAAAATGTCTATTTTCTTTTACCAAAGTATCTGATATCCAAGTATAAGAAACATTTAATGATGCAACCCTATTTCCAGTTCTAACTCGAGCTCTAATGTGTTTAAAGTATAAACCATGGATATGATGTATTACCTGGAACTTGTAACCCTCTCTGCAGATACAGCAGGTCAAACCCGGCTCTTCTATCAGCTCCTCCATTTGCTTCAAAAGTGAAGTCTTTGTAACAACTTGACCTTTCTCATTTGTCTGAAAGACAAATACATAAAATACACAAACAAAAAAATAACATAAGCTTATGTATATAGGTCATTGTTGAATGAAGGCACAACATGAATAAGAAAATAAAAAGGTTTAAATGGAGGACTACCGTCATGCCCAGAGTTCCCAGGGCCTTCTGCCTCATGGCCATGGCCATCCGCTTCTTCTCAGCTCTGGTTTCTCTGCGAGCTGCTTCAATCTTTAAGTTGACGTCTCTGTGCTCCCTGAGCGCCTCAAGGAGATTCTCTGCCAGAGTTCCTATGCCTTCATCACTGGAAACCTGCTCCAGCTTGTGCAAGTTGGTTATTGAATCTGTGCCTATGAGTACCTGGACAACAAAGACAACATCCGATAATTATATTAACTGTGTTTGTGTTGAATATATGCTTTTAGCTGCTTTATTTGAGAATCAAGATAAACTGTGCCTGTGTGGGGGGATGCTGGGTAGCCAAACCACGGAGCAATCTAAGAATAAATGGTAGAGCTGGTCTAGAGAGGAACTTCTTCCAGACATCTGCATCCAAACTGAAAGGTGTTGAGATACAGAAAAGCTTTAAATATCTAGCAGCTCTACACAACCCTATCAGAGCTTTAAATGAATCATCTTCAGGCATTTTAAAGCAGAAGGGGGGGGGACCTACTTTTTTGCATTGGGGATATGTTTCTTCATGTAGTCCAGTGCGCTCTGTGTGATTCCTTTTTGAAGAATGAGATCTTTTAGCTGATGGCCGTTGCTGTTATTTTTGATTCCAGCAGCGATTTTACAGAAGCAGTCTAAAAACACTTTGTCGTCTGCACTGTGCTCCTCATCATACCTTAGAGAACAATAACAAAAAGAAGTGTACAGAGCCAGATTTAATGATCTAACGATCAGAAATTAGAGGCTTAAACATTATATCTTTAAAAAAAGAAATAAGGGTTAGGAATACTTACTTGTCAAAGTTGCAGCACGGTTTAAAGCGTTCCACCAAAATCTTCATCTTCTCCAGTTCACCAAAGGACAAGTATGGAACGATGCGCAGCAGACCCTGCAGCACGCTGGGGTTTGAGCGAACAAATGGGGTGTTGATCTGATCTAACAACATCACAAGCTGATCTTTGTCTCCTGTGAGCAGAAGATTACCCTGCGACAGAAAAAAAACTATTTAAAACTTTGTTTAAAAAGTGAATGTCCTTTTTTTAATCCAACTTAGTTCAGTTTTACCTTGTCTTCTGAAATCTCAGCATTAGCTTCATCCAGGATGATCTCCATGATGCTCAGAACCTGTTCTGCTATAGAGGCTCCACCGCTGTCCTTGCTCTCCTGTTCTGCTACTAAAGCCTGGAAAAAGGACAAGATTAAACCTGAGCTCCATGTTTGACTTTCGGCATCACGACAATGTGAAATTCCCTGAAAACACTTGCCAAGTTTAGAGTTCCCAGCATGACGTTGAGCGTGTTCATCTCCGGTCTCACTAATTGTTGCCTGTTAATCTTGACTTTGACACAGTAACTAAACAGCTTCAGCAAAACCTGGACAAAAACAAAATGTGTTCAACTTGGGTGTTAAACCAGTATATATAACATATTATTAAAAAAATATGCAGCCTTTGCTTCAGTCACAACACTTTAAATTGATTTTAGCTAAATAAATGTAGCTTACAGTCAGCAGATGTCGTCCTTGTTTGAAATCTTTGATTCCAGATAGCCGGTTGAGCATACACTCCAGTCCTCCACACTGTGACATGACCCCCGCCATCTTGTACACTTCTTCATCGTCTTCTTCTTCATCTGCAATCAAGCAAGACACATTACTCACCATCAGTTGAAAAGTATTTGTACTTTCACCTCGTTAATGTATTCCAGTGTTAGAGCAAAGAATAACAAAGACACAAGACCATTTCACTTTTGACAAAGAACGTTAAAATTAACTGAATCTAAAATCTAACCTGTGGTTGAGTCCAGCGACTCTATGAACTCCTCGGTGGCATCTCCAAGTAGACCTCTCATTCGATATATGATTCTCATCGGCTCACCCTTTGGGGGAAAAAAGTCCATCAGCTGAATCACTTTCAGAGCCTCATTAACTGGATTTAATATAAAATGCACCTCATGAAGATGCACAGCTCCAAACGTGAATAATTTACTGACCTCATTTGTTGGGCACCAGACCTTCTTGTAGACCTCAGCCACAGACAGCTCTAAACTGATGATTTTGTTGTTTACAAGTAGCTGAGAAAAACAGGAGGAAATATGAATAATTTCAGAGAAACATAAATGTTTAAATTAAAAAAGACACCAATAATAGTAGAGTGCAGACTTTACCTCCATGCCACTGTCGTCTTCCAGAAGCGCCACCAGGTCACAGTCCTGACAGATCTTATTTTTGATGTCTCTCATCAGTGGGCCGATACCCGGCTCGTTGCTGCTGTAGGGGTTTCCTGGCATGCGGCCCTGCAGGAAGTCCTCCTGCTGAGGATCTTTTTCCAGAGTCACAAAGAACTCGGTCACCTCATTCTCTTCCTACAGAAAAGGAAAAGAAAAGTTCAAATTAATGCCCAAATTTCTGGGAAACTATATTAAAGAGAATTACTTGTGCATGAAAATTTATCAGTAAAGCTGTCAAGTTGTTTTTTTATTGCTATCATAAATGAGTATTAAAACTAAAACAAAAACAAAAAAAACTCAAACAAACAAGCAACCAATTTATCATTTAAAAAACTCACATTTAAAATTATTAATATTGCAGATCTTTTTTTCTAACCATTTTATTAATTAACTGTGACAAATATGCTAACAAATTGCAACTTACAGGGTAGATTATGCTGCACAGTCTCTCAAAAATAAACACGGGTGTCCGGTAATCATCAAGGTTGTATCGTTTTGCAGTCTCGATGCAAACGGCCATGAAAGCTTTGGTTTCAGACTCTGTACCTGTACAGAAAAAATAATTTTCTGGTGTTTAGCACATTTACAACCTTCGTTTTGCATTTGAGCACAATCATCAGAACGAAACTTAAAGTATGTTGATTGTGTCGGTGTAGACCTGTTGTCATGTCCTCCAGCATCTCGAGGAGCATGTCCTGAGTCTCATCGATCAGCTTGGTGCGCTGCACCACCAGCTTCCTCAGACACAGGTATCCGTTCAGAACTGTACCAACCAATCTACTCTTGAAATGGCGCTTAATGGACTCCACCTCCACAAAAGATGACAGCAATCCTACAACACCCAGAAGCCAGTAAATCAGCATTCACAGAAGAATCCTTTATGAAATTAAATACTGTATTAAAAAACATGTATAGTTTATCTTGTTTAGAAATTTGCTCTCAGCTTCTCAGTTATGCTTCATTTTAGAAAAAAAAGGTAAAAGAAGAAAACAAACCAGTCAAGCTCTTGAGGGCGTAGCCTTGCTGTAGGTCTGTGCTCAGTGTCGCCTCCTCTAGAGCAAGGAGATTGGCTATTTCCTGATCAGAAAAGAAAATGTAAAGATTCACAAAATCTAAATAGACCAATACACATACCGATCAATACATTTGAAATAAATTCCTCAATGATAAAAATGTAATATAAAACAAACTGTGATCTAATAATTAATGCCAAAAGTTTTTGTATTTTAAATTTGTAATTTGTTTTTACAAAAAAAAAACAAAACCTAATCTAGTCCATAAGATATTATCTTTCTTCAGCGTTACCTTGGTGATCAGGTTACCGATGTAGGGCAGAACCCCGCGAGCAGCCAGGTAAACCTTCCAGTGTGTTGGCTTGATCAGTTTTTGGTACAGGCCCAGATATTCCGCCGCACACTCTCCAGCAACACTTAGCTCATCAAGGTAACTGACAAACAAGGTTACTGATTAGATGGACATTTTCCATTATTTACTGAGCCTTCTACAGTCTTAAGAGCAAGAATTACCTCTCCAGTTAACTACAGTATATTTAGTTATAACAAAAAATAACGAGCAGATAAATAACTATATTGTTTTTTTAGTCAATATGTTGGCCATGTTTATTTGACTCAATTTTTTTTGTAATAAAAAAGAAACTATAATTCCTTTATGTACTCTAATTTGTAGGTGCAAGTTTTATACCTGGTGAGCAGGTCCAGGACCTGTTGCTTGCGGCTGGGGATTGTGGTAAGAGCCTCCACAATAGTGCAAGCTGCCTGTCTTGCGGCCTGGGTGGCAGGTGTGAACAGAACCTGGGACCAAGATTTCAGTTTTTAAACGATGTGAACATCTGCAGAAAGCACAGCTCAACAGTCATAAATAAATGTTTCATTACCTGCCGAAGCCAGTTGTTATGGCTCAATTTAAGCAGACGAGGGAAAAGACCTTCACCTTTCCTGGACCTCATGAATTGCTTCCACTTCCAAACATACTTCTCCAGCAGATACTGCTTCCGTAGCTCAGCTTTGCCCTGCGGCTTGGACACAGCTTCCTGGCCTGTGGTAATGAAAATATTCCAAACAGAAACAGGGTCATCATAAAGAATAGTCTTGTGACTGATGTATGCTTGTTGTACTCACTTCTAGCTGGGAGACACTTTTTCCAAGCATCATAAGATGCCTTAGGATCTTTCTTTAGCCAAAGTTGAGCCTGGGCATGAATTTCATTACTGTAGGGTCTGACTGTGGTCAGGGATTCAATGGCAGCGTCCTTTAAATACAAACAAATACACAATATAAGAGCATGCTTCAGATAATACCAGTATAAGAACACATTAAAAGCACCATCTAATTTGGTTAAAAAACTCAAATTTAATAATAAGACGACAGTGCAGGGTTTATTGTTTTAGCTATCATTATAAAAAATGTCATCTTGTTTTTGTCTATTAAAACTTCTATAATAAGAGCAATGTGTTTTTTTAGGTATTTGAATTAAAGAGAAACTTTTTTTTGGAACTTATCTTTAATGGTCTGTTCTCTTACAGTGTTTTGTTGTATTGCATATTTAATCAATTACCTTGTTCTTCTTGCTAGTTGGTGCAGGAGGCTTTATCAGCTTTTGCAGGATTCTCAAGCACATGAGAGTGATGTTCTCAACGACTACAGGTGTTTTTATATTCACTGACATGAGGAACAAACTGAGAGCTACAAACACAAATACAAACAGACAACACGGCTTTTAAAAAGAATTTTAAAATGAACTAAAAGCTATCAAAAAGAAAGAAAAATCACTGTTATTATAGCCAACTATTGCAATATTATGCAGAACAAGTTAGGTCGTCCATAAGTTACTTCACTTTGACACAAATGATCAGAAAAAACAAAACAAAAAACAAAAAATAGATATCTTGAGCAATAAGGCAGGAACTTAGGCTTACCACAACGCAACCTTAACTCCCAGCATCCTCCCTCTTTGGCAATGGAGTCTGTCAGCAGCAACATTTCATACTGCAAATTACTAACCTGAAGGGGGAAACAAAGACGTGTGTTCATATCAAGACAGAAAATTTTACAGTAAATTTAAACAACTCAACCCCGTAAAGCTGCTGTTTAATTATAGACAGGGTTTCTTTAAATGAATAAGTTCAGCTTTCAACAGAACGTGTAAAATAACATACCAGGTCAGGATTTGCCCAGTGACCCTTGAGAGCAGCAGAAACCTTGGCAATGATGAGGTCGTTCATTTGCTGTGTGGCTTCTGGATGATCTCTGAAGCAGAAATATACAAAAAGTACACAATTTACACGTTATCTCACTGCATTATGTTTGCAACAAATCTACATATTTATTGGATTTGTCAAAACCTCCCATTCAGAGGTTAAAAAGCTAAAAAATTGATTTATTATTGTATTTAAATGCAACAGGATGTGTGAGTCACACCTGGTGAGGAGACAGATCAGCTGCCGCACTTCTTCCCTCATGGCCGCTGTACCTCGTCGCAAGTTGTACTCAAACAACTCACGAATGAGACCCTGGAGGACAAGGATCTGCCGGAGAGCCGGGTTGGTGGCCAGTGCACGTAGCAATGTGATACAGTGGCCTGTGACAGCTGAGGCACATCCGTAACACTTTGTTGATGAAGTGTGGCCACAGCCGAGCACAGACAGAGCTCGGTACTGACTAGCAGTGAAGGTGGGCTGGTGGCTGCTGCTGCTTCGGGACGACTTGGTGGCGGCCTCTCTCTGCTGCAGATCATATTCCAACAGCTCCTTCCGAGACGCAAGCACTTTCTGTAAACAAAAGACATCAATACATATGGTATGAAAAATACTGGTGCTTCATTTTCCTTGAAAATGTTACATTTTTCCCCCTCTTTGACCTGTATTATCTTAGAGAGCTCATCAAATGATGTCTTGCAGTCTCCACTGTATTCTTGAGCCAGCTGCTGAATGTATCGATTCACATTAGCAGTAGAAGTACCGAGTCCTGCACCTGCTCCAGTATCATCCTGGAAGCAACAATGGAGAGAACATCATGATGCAAAAATGTATAATCAAGACTGAAAGATACTGAAGATGACTTAATATTGCAAGTGTGCATACAAAATGTTTTTCTTTTTTTACATACATGCATCCAAACATTTAGTTCAACATGTAGTTTTACTTTAAAAGTTGTGTTCAGGCTTCTCTTGTGACTGACCTGGGGTTTCTCTGGTGCTGCCTCATTAACTTTAGACAGGAGGCTCTCTAACTGGGGTCTGTGTCCCATCAGCTGGTGGTAGACCCGGTCAGCTTTGTCCAGCAGAGTGTTGATGTTAGTTACAGCCTGAAAAACAAACACATTCAAGATTAAAAAACAGAGAAGAAACAAATTAAACACCAACAATGTGACAATAAAAAAAGTTTCTAAGTAATCTTTAAAATGGAGATTGAATTTTTGCATATTTCATTATAGAACTCTTCCTACAAATTGTTTCTTACTTTTTTCCTGTCTTCCTCATTCTCAATTGGATCCACTGCACAGCATGGTTTAGCGTACAGCATGAAGTCAAATCGGGCATATTTGCAGAAACCACAGGCGTTGCACAGGAAGGGATCTTTTTCATCATAGTTAATAGACCTGAAAAGAAAAAAAAAAAGATCAGTTAAAATCTAATTTTTAATATGTAAAATTAAATTTCAGGGCAAATCTGAGGAAGAAACCTAATGTTTACCTGCACTTGTGGCACTGATACACATTCTCACCGCAGTTGCCACACACCCCAGGGTTCGCAGGAACAGAAGCACTGCAGCGTGGACACTGCAGGGTCTCGGTCGACGCTTGATAGTTCTCGTAAAAATCCGAAAACTCGATCATCAGGTTGGATGCGACGATAGGCAAGGGAAGATCGATTTTCACCTCAGTTTGTCCTGGGGTAAGCTGAACTTTCTTGGCTTTGTGCCAACGAGCTGGCCTAAACAGAACCATCGATGTAAATGTTACATCTTAAAACTAACAAACAATATAAACTTTAAACCTGGTATCAATATAAATGACAGATAGTGCAAAAGAGAAGCGCTTGAGTAAAACATACTTGTTCTTCAGCTCCACGATGGCCTGTACAGTTCTGTTGTTGTAATAAAGGTTGATGGTGCGGACCATTTTAGTGCGTTTAAGGTCACCGATCTTTACTGTGACTTTGCTGATGGTGTGGCTGCCAATAAGCTTGACAACCTGCTGTGTGGTGGTGTAACGAGTGTCCACTTTGATTGATGACAGTTTAATATTCTGGAGGACAAAAAATAAGACAAATACAACAAGTTTAAAATGACTGACATCCGTTTATGCCAACAAATTATTAGCTTCGATTTGTTTCGACTTTATTCTGTCCACATATTCAGAATTTTGTTTTTATTAGTTTTATAAGTGAACCTGTGTTTCACTTACTGAGAAGGGAACTTCTGGGTTGTTGCACACCAAGCAGGGGTCACTCTCCAAGTAAAAACCATCAAACTCCACTAATCCAGAAAGAGTGCTGAAAAAGAAAACCATGGATGATTCTATGTAGAAGATGGTTAAAACTTTTTTTAATGGAAGTGATATTTTGTGAATACAAACTTGTAAATGTTGGAGTTGGGGTGATTTGTTAGAATGTGGTTCTGTGCCCTCAAGATTTCCACAGCTTTCTGGGAATATTCCTTCAGCTGAGAAAAGAAAAGTGATTTAGAAAGATTTATCACTGTGACTGCAGTGTTCTGTGTCAAAAACACTAAACAAGTTAGATTAAAAGTCTTGAGCAGAGAGTTTAAACTTTCAATTACAAACTTAAACAGCTGAGTCAAATACAGATATTTTGAATAACACATTTATCATTTTATCTTCACACTGTGACACAAAAAATACCAAGACAAACATTGATAAACCACACTGAGATAAACCAAACCTTTTTCTCTGTCTGAGGAGTTTTGAGTGAGAAGTATCCAAGTAAGTCAACAAACTGGGCAGCTTTGCGGCCATATGCAGGAAGCTCCGGCCAGATGGCCCAAGTCAGTTCGAGCAGCAGCTCCTGCTGAGATTTGCTGGAGTTCCTGCAGAAACAGGTCACATTAGCCAAAAACACTGAATATAATTTCAGCATTTTATGATTATTCATGGTTTTGCTGAGACTCATTATATTTATGTGATTATAACACTCCCAGTCTAATTGTTTCACCCGTACCTGTAGATATGCAGAGCCAAGCAATGGGCTTGCCAACGCACAGCTGATGAGTTTGACTCCAGCAGGAAACAGCGCAAGAACTGGATCAACGTCTCCTTGTCTGCAAACTTGTTCAGCTGACTGACCAGAGCCATGCACAGCTGATCTTCCTGGCTGCTGACACTCTCACCTGTGATCAGTTCAAAAGTAATCATTTTTCATGCACAATAACAGGCTGAAGAAGATTTTAGAAAACAAATGTCAACATCTCACCTTCTTTATCTTTTTCTTTGTCTTCCTTTTTGCTTTTTTTACTAGAAGATTTGCTCTGAGAGGACTGAGATGATCCAGTCTGCCCAGCACTACCTGAGCCACCTCCTGAGACCGATGAAGAGGCGGAGGAGCTGGCCAGCACTTTGCTGCCACACAGGGCACAGGAGAGGAGCTGAAGGAGAACTGGAGAAACACCCTCATCCACCAGGAAGCTGACTTGGAGCAGGAAGTACAACACAGCTGAACAGCAAAGAGAATGAGGGATAAAAAGAGAGAAAATTTTAACAATGCTGGCTTTAAATGCTTAAGCTTGCTGACAGTGTTTGAAAACAACTTACAGTCGTCCTTCATGCAGAATTTCTGCCAGTTGATTGTCCTCTGAGTAGCAATCTCAGCACATGCTTTCAAATGTTCCATCTGCAACAAAAAAATGCATTCACATTCTTGCATCAGCAACAATAGAACTTAATGCCGACAAATGAATGGAGATATTTAAAAAAAATCTTAAATAAAATTTAAGCTTTCTAAAAAAACATCTCTTTAAAGGGTACTTACCAGACTGATCAGTGTGTCATACTGGAGTGCAGAACCAGATGTTGCAGTGACCACGCCAGCACGAAGGAAGATTCCCTGCTCTTCCAGAAGCTTCTTGATGCTGCGGACGTGCGAGTCCAGTGTGTGCAAATCTCGCAGTTGGCGATACTTTTCTTTAGAGCCACAGATAAATAGTAACAGCTTTCGAACTTGTCTCCTGACAAATGGTGTCTGCTGGATCATAAGATACTGGGGAGACAAAATAGATTTGTGTTTTTTTTTTTTGTAAATAATGAACAATCTCATAAAAAGAAAATATACCGAGACTTACTTCAGAGAGATAGTAGAACCAGGAATGATCAAACACAGGAGGTGGGATCCGTGGGTTTGCGTCAGCAATCTTCTTGATCTGATACGGCAACCGGAGGACCATTTCAGTCAGCAGCTGGGAGTAAGCTTCAAACACATCAGCGGCGTGTCCCTGAACACAAAAATAACACTTAGTAATCAAACATCACACTGAGTAATATTAAAAATGATATGAACAAAAAAAAACATGTAAAAAGAAATGTTCCCTGTCATAGTGATACCTTGACATATTGACGAAGGAAAAAGGGGCTCATGTCGGGGGGTGAGGAAGCAGTGTGGGGGCGGAGGAGCTGACTGGTGGTCACAGGCTCCTCTTCACCTTGTTGGCTTTTCCAGAACTCCAGGAGCGATTTGAGCACATGAAGACAGTAGTCAATGGAACCCAGACTGAGCAAAGCTGTTGCTGTTGCATTGGAAATCAGTGAGGATGACTAGAAGAGAAGAACACAGTAGCAGATAAATTAGACTATATGTACATCATTTATTTCTAAACCATGCAAGTATGTGAACTTCATTGTTCCAATCACACATATTATGATAGATTAATTTTTCAAAAAACCACAATGAGGCATTATAACTGATGTCACATATTGTTCTCCAATTTTTAATGCAACGATATATCAATTGTAATTTATTAGGAAAAAAATTAGATACCTCAGATGAAGACTTGGAGCCAGACTTAGTACGAGACATAAACACACTAAGTAACCTCATGATGACCAGGTGGACTTCATTGATGGCACTGCGCTCATTCTTTTTGGACACATCCTGCAGAGAAATTACATGGATTCAATAGATCAGAAAATTTGGAATATTTACATACATGTTAAAATTGTGTTGTAAATAAAGTTACCTTCTTATGAATGCCTAGTTCAGCAATCAGCTGCGCAAGCAGGTCATCCAAGGCACCTTTATCTTTTTCATCTTCCCCATCGAGGTCAGAGGTCAACATAAGTATAACTTGCATATATGGGATGGCTTGAACTCCACCTACATTGTGGAGCTGAGAAAGGTGTTGTAGCAAGCGCTCCAGTAGCATAAGACGAACCATATGCAACCTAATAAATATAAAAAGATACATGACATGTTACAAATATTTTATTAAATGAAATACATTTAGTCCACTACAAAAATAATTTCCAGGTTTATTTTACTCTGATGGTCATGTTTGGCCTGATTATTAGTAAATAAAGCTTCAAGACTTCATAAAAGAGACTGATGATGCAACAAAGCTTCCATTTGAATTATAAATGCGAAGTACTTAATTTTTTATTTGCAGAAGATGGCAGTCAGGACACTGAATTTGAATGAATGAATGAATGAATGAATGAATGAATGAATGAATGAATGAATGAATGAATGAATGAATGAATGA
>JARVJO010000024.1:18616352-18628325 GCA_031762555.1 Cynodonichthys magdalenae | reverse complement strand
GCGTCAGGCCGCAGCAACAGAAGACCAGGAGCAGAGAAGAGGGCCCAGCACCCCAATGCACCACATACAGACACACAGCATACACACTCTCTCACACACACACACTCACACCCACACACACACACACACACACACACACACACACACAGTGCTCAGTAGTGGTACCATTCACCTCACCTCATCGTTCATCTCAATTTGAAAAACTATGTAGGATTCTGAGCAATTTTTACTATTTTGAATACCAAAATAAATTCAGAAATTTCACAGCAGTTAGTTTTATGTAATTATACACTAAATTTTTACAAGAATGTCTTTGTTTCATTGGTCTGTAACACAGTTTGATGCAGCACCACTGCAAAGCAAACTGTGTTATTGTCTTTAAACACTAAGTTTAAATTAAAAATTCAAACAACCCCACATCCCTCAGACTCAGACCTGTTACTTGTGTGGATGTCTCCCTCAGTCTCTCCTTCTCCTTCTGAGCCTTCACCTTCCTGCTGTGCTGTTGTGGTACTGATTGCTCCGGTACTGGAACTCACGCTGCCTGGACCAGCAGGGTGACCTTCAGCTGTTGTGTCTCCATACGCACTGCTGCGTCCTGACACTACACAAAAATGCAAAAAAACAAAAACTCATGACAACTCAAATTGGAAATACAATAAAGTTTAAATATGATTCTAAATAAAAAAAAGCAATTTGTGCTTTTTTCAGAAGGATTGTGCCTTTCAGGACTTTATTGGATAACATAAAATAGGATCTTTTTTTAGCCTAAAACAGCTGTGTGGATGAAGAGAAGGAAAGGTGTGGTAAATTAAGTGCTGAAAGATGAAAAATAATTGGCAGAAAAAATGTATTATCCACTAACCGTACTTGGACATATTTATCTAGTTTTGGGTGGTACACAATTTATTTTAGGCATGCATTTTAAGCATTTATTATATTATACTGGCCTATTTTATTTAAACAACCCACCACTGTGCTCCCCTGCTACAGAGTCGATAGCAGAACCCCCACTCTCTGAGCCCACACTGCCGCCGTGCTCAGCTGGGGAGGTCCGCAATGTAGAGCCATCAGTAGCAGCTGTGCTGCCCTCATCATCTGATGCCGGGGCTGAAATCATAGCAATAGCTGTAACAGCAAATACAGCGCGGTCATCTGGCCAGGATACATGATCTTAGTTTATACTTGTTCACTAACAAGCAAAAGAACATTCAGCACAATCAAAATACTCAAATGTGTTATTATTTTTAAATGTATTTTGTAAATGAGTGGTATTAAATTATCAGAAACAAAATAAGAATAGAAAAAAAATTTAAAAATATGAAGAAGACGATTTAAGATGAGTTTAAATAGTAATCCTCAATATTCACGCATTATTTTATATATTTTAATTGAAAAAGTTTGATTTTTTTTTAGAAATCAAATCTACATTTATAGCAATGACAATACTAATATTGTTACAATGGGAATGGTGTCATTACCTGAAGCAGTTGTATCTGAAAGGGTGCCGGCATCAAGTGAAGAGGAGCTTGGAGCCTGGCCAGACAGGCCAAGGCTCTGAAGGCCAAGAGCACTGCTATTGCTGCCTAAGAAAGGCCAAAAAGTACATTTAGGTGTTGATTTAATTTGATAACACATATTTTTCTACTTTTGAGAACATAAATGGCTGTTGAACATATGTTGTTCGACTTGTGAACCATTTCCAAATCTGTCTGTAGTTCATATAACATCAACTTAATTTTAGTTCAAACAAAAAGACCATCTTAAATGGCATAGGTTTAGTTACATTTACTCCTTAGTTACTACAGTTTGTCTTGTTTTTGAATTCATAACTATTTACCTTGTTGGTCCTGCTGAAGGCTGAGAGCAATAGCCAGCTCTACCATCGTTTCATCATCAGCATCAGGAGGAATATCAAGCATAGGGGGGAAACCCTCAGCTCCGGCCAGCAGAGCCTCAAGAGGAGACGGGTTTCCATTGGTAACATTCTCTGCTGTATCCAGGACCATTGACTCAGACTGGGAATGTCACAATAAAAAGCATCATCAGCATCTTTAGATTCAAATGTATTTAATCAGAAACTATTGCACAGTAGTCATGCAGGTCACGAACACAATGCAACAGCAAAGTTATTTACAGTCC
Organism: Cynodonichthys magdalenae; assembly: GCA_031762555.1. Lineage (NCBI taxonomy): Eukaryota > Metazoa > Chordata > Actinopteri > Cyprinodontiformes > Rivulidae > Cynodonichthys > Cynodonichthys magdalenae. The sequence continues at coordinate 18,626,183 of JARVJO010000024.1, read as the reverse complement.
ACAGACTTTAATTGTCCTGCCTCACCACCATCTCAAAATCGCCGTGATCCACTTCATTTTGCTCCTGGCTCTCCTGTCGACCTTCATCTCCTCCAGTCAACACTGATGACTGCATTTTGTCATCTGCATCATCATCATCGTCATCATCCTTATCTCCTGAAAAAACACAAACAACAAACTTTTGTGACTCTGGATAACCTTAGGTTGCAAGATTACCAACACCTTGTCAGGCATACAACAAGAGCAATAGCAGTGACATTAGTTTCCCAAAACCATCATGAAACTGTATTACATACAATCTAGACAGTTACTTTGAATGAAACCTAATTAAACTTACCAATAGGCGTGTTGGACCGTGGGGGAGACGGAAGCGTCACGTGACGTCGTTTGTTTCTGGGCCGCAGGACTCTGATCAGAGCTTGTTTACAAGCGAAGCTCACAGCGGTGTCCTGAAAATATTTTATACAAATATAGTGTCATATGAGTTGTTTGTCGTTAATTAAAGGCAACAATAATGGTGTTCAACAGTGTTTTAACAGTAAAACTGAAAGCAAATTAAACAAACATTGCAACATTTTTTTTCAATCCCAATATTTTTATAGTATGAATAGTAAAATTATACTTACAGGGCACAGTAACATTTGCATGTAGATTTTGGAAGCAACATTGATGTAATCCAGTTCACACGTGCAATATGCATGGATGATGTCTACTAAGGCATTCACTGTTGCTTCCACATGTGTTAGGCCTTTAAGAAAAACCCTTTGGTTAACGTAGAGTCTAGTATTTTGCTACAGTGTTTGTGACAGAAATGTAGAAATGAAATGTGGGGTTTTAAGGTTTGTGCTTACCAGGCAGGCAAGCAGGAGCAAGAAATGCATTTTTTGGTTTCTGAGAATGAAGCTTCCAGAAGTTATTCATCAGTTGAGCAATGAAGTTACAGCTTTCACCATCCACAAGTTTATGTCCATCCTCTGCTGTGTCTAGTTTAAGTAGAAGAATAGTGTTAAATCGCATGAAACTTTCAAGTTATTCTGAAAACTTATGCAAAACAAGCTCTTACCGGAGTCGTGGTGAAACGATTTGGTTTCTGTGAAATGTACCAGATTGTTGGGTCTCATGATTGCAATAGAACGGGCAGTGATCACCAGCCTCTGAAAGACATCTGGGTCGATCTCCCTCCCCTCACGGCTACAACTATTCAGACACTGCACTGCGTTACTCAGCAAGGACTGGTCCTGATGAAATAAGAGGTTAAGTTATATTATTCAGGAGTGACATAAATACGGGGAAAGGGATGTTCAGGTTTAAGTTATTTTTTGAAGGTTCACCGACTTCAGTTTAAAAAAATATATATATATTCTTTTAGAAAAATAGATATTTGTGGTAAGAGTGATAATTTTCCCTGACGTTCCATTTCATTATGGTAACATTAGCTTTTCACTCACAGAAAATTAAACTGATACAATTGAATATTAAATAAAATTCAAAATGCTGGTAAACACCTAAAACATCATGCTTTAAAGACAACATAACGGTTTTTTCACCTTATGAGTGTGATAAGCAGTACGGCTGGTGTGCAGGCTAGCAAGAAGTCCTTTGGTTTGCTGCTGCACGCCTGCAGGAGTCGGCATGGACAAAAGTAAAGTGGCCAGCTCCAGTGCTGCAGTTTTGTTCTTTTCCTAAAAAGTAAAAACATCAGTTAACTACACTGACTAAAGACAGTAAAGTAGGACACAAAACCTTTTCTTTAAATTTTTACTTTTGAAGGAATCAGAATCAATTCTGACAGTTACCTTCTCACTTGAGGAACCTACAGCAAAGCAGCTTTCCAAAGCTTCAAGTGAGCTGACCACCAATCTAAAATACAAATAAAAGATTAATTCTGCCTCCTCAATAGATTCTACAATCAATAAACTACTTCTACAAAGAAAAAAAAAATCCACACTTCTATTCAGTTGAAATCTGTGCTAATCTAAATGGCAAACAACACTGGATGCAAGAAGAAACGTAAGGGGTAAATAAAAACAAAACTCAAATGGTGAACCAGCATGAAGATGTTGCATAATGTAAAGAATTTCAAGCACGCAGACACAAAAAAGCACACATGCACAAAACCAACCAAACAAGCAGAGAAAGGACAGTTACTAACCGGTCCAAGGTTGATAAGGACTCTGTTTCGCAACTTTTTTTTTTGTATTTTTATAGTTTTGGGAGCAAAAAACAAAACAAAAAAACAAAACAAGTGTGAGCATCACAGAAATAAACAAGTGAAAATAAAAGATTCGGCTGAACAAAAGAAAGACATGCAAGAAAAGATGATCACAATAGCCATGCACTAAACACTCTAAACCGCCTTTGTCCAGAATGAAGATTATACTAAACGTCCACTAAATTTATGAAAAACACTTAAGAGCAATGAGTAAAGAGGAAAAATAAAGCTATAACTGCAATAAGTTTCAATGCGATTGCTCTATTATATAATTTGTAGATCGTTTGTTTCATCTAATAGAAATTATTTTAATATAAAAACACTACATCATATTATTGCCAATGTGTAACAAAACCAACAAAGCAATACAAGAAGGTTGAGCTGTACTTAAAAAAGTAAATTGATATTGCTGCCAGATAAAATAACATTCAGTTGGCTCAAAAAACCCAGCTCTGACATAACCCACCCTTATAAAATATATAACTTATCACGTCACATGTGACAATAAATCAACTATATGGAACTTAAAAGTGTAAAAGTAAAGAAGCGTGCACTTATAAGTTCATACCTCTCTAGCACTGTGCCACTGGTTGTGGTGGGGGTGGCTATATCGCCATCAGAGTTGCTATTGCCTTGATTAAGGCTGGGACTGCAAACATTATTCACTGACGCAGAGGAGAAGTCCTCAGGTGGATCTTCAGGCCAACCAAACTGCTCCTTAGTTTTACCATAGATCTTGACTGAATCAAGCATGGTGACTCCAGCTGGATCAACTGACGCTCCAACTTCAGAAAAACAAAAAAGTGCATCAGAAGACGTAAACAATCTGAAGCTACAATAATGTCACCAAATAAGAGGCGGAGCTCTGAACTCTATACATTCATGTTAAAACTCTGAATTTCCTAGCCAGTTGTATCAAGACATTAAGTATTTCAGCTGTGGAAGGTGGATTCACACTTAATCTTAATCTTACTGAATATGGACAGCTTCTTGTCAGCCTGCAGGGCCTCCTCTCTGGTGAAGGGGAAGTCAAACCAACGGGCTCTTGTCAGGTTTATCTGCATGGTGCGGCCAAAGACCTCCACATAGGAAGGAGCCCTCTCAATGGCCTGAGAGCCCATTTGTACTCGCATGCCTGTCATCACCATTGAACTGTTGTTATTCACCACTTCTATAGTGAATCCCCCAGGCTAAAGGAAGAACAAGATTTGAGAGAAATGGCAAAATTTAATTAACAAAGTCAATATAGCAAAGCCATTTAGCATACACCTTTTTTTGTTTTTAAGCTTCACAAATTTTAAAGTAGCAAACTAAAGTCGCAGCTGTTCATAAAGTTGAATCTATAAGAGCTATATCCACATAAAGACAAGAGCACAATAATGTCTGTTCTTTTTCTAACAGAGTTATCAGTTAAAATGTCTCTACCTTTGTGTTAGCCACATACATCCCGGTGGAGTTGAGCCTGTGTTTGATCTGCTGCCCGTTGTAAACTTGCAGCAGGTCATTACCCCCGAACTCAACCTCTGTCAGTTGCTGGTTGTGTTCGAAGAAGTCCACTGGGAATGTCACCTGACTGGAGGTCCGAGTAGCTTCGGGAAAAATTGACGAGTTGAAATGAAAAAATTTAAGCAATAGAACAAAATGTGACACAAAGCATTTTGTCTACAAACACGGGTATTGCAAGCAGGACGCACTGACAATACTCCTGAGCATAATTAAGTTAATCTTTATTAGGGTTCAACAAAAATTTCTTGATTTGATTTTTAAAAACTGCTTTTTAATTGGACATAAAACTTACTCGCAGCAGCGGCTTTGCGTTTGCGAACTGGCTTCATGATATTGATGCCACAGCTGGGTTGCAGCGATGGTTGAAGCCAGTATGACGTGTTGTCCACATTTGCCATGTAGATCCGAAGGCTTCCGTCCTCGCAGAGAAGGATCATGGTTGTGCGCTGTTGCTCGTTACTTGCAGTGTGTCGAATAGCCACCATATCTTGAATCTTGGAAAAGGTAAAATGTTAACTTCAAGAAAATGTCACAATAGTTTTTTGCCATTGGAGTTCACTTAGTGAAATCTGTAGTAAAAATGATTTTAAATATGTTTTGATATTATACCAATATCTTCAACAATGGCTGAGATCTCTTATTACCCATATTTACTTTCAGATTACTGCATGGTTCTTACCTTTGCTTTAGCAGGCAGCGTTTTAATCTCCTGAATGAGGAAGGTATCAGGTTTAACCATGATTACCAGCGGTATGCCAGTTGTCTGTTGCACACAGCACACCAGACCCGGATGGTTCATGACCTCTGACCACTGGCACAGAGCAGGCGACAACTTACTGCTACCACCATTAGAACTAAGGAAAAAAAAAGTAAGGAGAATATTTGTTCAGTTACTGTTTATATTCTTGTGGCAAGGAAATCCAAAACTAATATGTGGTTTGAAAGAAATGTTACCCTTTGATGTTGATGGGAAAGAGCCTCTGCACTTCGGTTGTGCTGCGGCTTACTGTGGCAGCAAAAGACTTTCCTTGGCTGTAGCTAAAGAAAAGCATCTGAAGGACATGGGAGTAATAAACAGACACACCTCCACCAGCCACCTGACCGTTGCTATCCTGCAATCACAAAAAATAATCTCAAAACCACTTTCTGCCATTCAAAAATGTCAAAACAAAATGTTTATGAATATGAATCAGTGAAATATTTTGTACATCACATTTCTGAAGAAGCATGTTTGTAGCATAAGCACATGTTAAACTTACTTTTAAGTCCTCATGTGTTATTTCCAATACATTTGTGACATAGAAAGGACCATGTTGGGCTCTGCTAGTTTCATCCATTATCTGAGTGTACATGTAACCTGCTGAGGACATGATTGCAATAATGTTTTTTCCCTCTTCATTGAAAAGGAATGTAGCATCTCGAATCTTGGAACTGGGAAGCAGGAAGTAGTACATGGGACTCAAGGCATCCACTGACAAGTCATAGATCTGTTGTCCAGAAAAAAAAATAGAATAAAAAATGACACAAATTTCCTTTTTGAAATTTAATAATATTTATAACTACAGATAGTTTCACAAAAATTGTTGCAATACTGTTCAGTAAAGATGTTCTATTAATAAATACCTTAACAAAGTCAGCTGTGATGATGGCAAGTTCAGTCTGAGAGCCTGGCAGCCAGATTGCTTTGATGATGAAATTTCCTGTGGCCAGTTGAGGATGTAACACAAGATGGTCTGAGACAGAGCCTGTACTGCTGAAAGTAAGTACATGACAGTCCTGGGAAAAGAAAAAAGAAAAATTCCAAAAGGAAACATGCTTCAATAATTTATTTTCATTGTTTTTATTTGACAGAAAAAAAAAAAATATTAAATACAAATCCCAGGTTTAAAAGACCAATTTTCTGACCTTTAGGCCACAAACAGCAAGATAGTCTTCATTGCAGGGGTTGCCTGTGAGACTGAGGACAGTGAAAGGAACTGGGGCAGAGGCCAGACGGGTCAGTGTTAGTTTCCTTTTGCTGGAGTCAGCTTGCTTCAGAAGAGTGGACAACTGCAGAACTGTTATCTACCAGGCAGACAGAAGGGGGAAAATGGTGCATTATTAGTGAAAATAATGCAAAATGTTGAATGAAAATAGCCAAGTACGCACATTAACTTGCAGAGTTGAACATTACTTTTTTCTGTTCAACAACAGGCAGATTTATTTTTTGCAGAAGTTTAATCTGACAGTTAAATAGGCCTATTTCACATCCTACTCATATTTCAGTTCCTGTTCCAAGAAGAATGTTTTTAAAGCTTCCTTTCCTGGAACCCAAAGGTTTCATGCAACCCACCTGTTCAAACAACTGTCATTTTGTAGAAGAAAATATGACAAATTTGTTTCAAACAAGAAGAGTTTCAGATCAGCCTGAAATGCCACAAACTGTAGTGAAAACTGAAGAAGCCTTTCCGATAGGAGTTAAAATGTTTTAAGGAACAAGAAAGCCTATGTGTCTTTTATTCAAACTCTTATGGGGTTTAAGGGGAGCTCACGCATTTGTTTTAGGAGTGTAGATATTCAGCTCACCTTTCCCTTCTCGTGACTAACGGCAAGATGTTGACGACGACCATGAGGTGAGGAAAGCACACACATGGCAACGCGTCGCAGGACATGTGCACTGATGAGCTGACGAATAGTTTGGCCTTGGTCACCACTATAATTCATCCTCACATTCTCAAAAGCTCCTTCTTGAGAGCCAAGTGTGGGCACCTAAGAAAAAGCAACATTTAACATGGTTCTGCTGCACTATTTTTATTGTGACACAGATTCAGTTCAGATTTCAATACATTATTAAATAATGAACTGGTTTTCCTAATCAGTCGCAGCTCAACGTACCATTAACTGGTCTGTCATTTCAACGTTTTTGTCCTGAGTGTGCAGTTCATTCAAGGCTTTCTGGGCCCGGCTGCTGCTGCCTACTGCTGATGCTTGTTGAAAGTTAGTTTGGATTGCTTCCATGAGAAACATGAGCATCTCGAGAATGGCTGCAGCAGTGGATGATTCCGTCTACCATGAAAAAAAGAGCCAAAATCACAGGTCACGCAAAATACAAAGCAGTTTAAAAAAAACACACCAAGCATGAGAAATAGCCTAAACAAAAATCTAAGAGATGAAAATTTTCTTTCTAACCACTTGTGTTAGCAACTCCTGCTGACAGCCCTCAATGCTCTTGCACACACTGCTCTTCTTGGGTTTCTCTTCATCACTGGATTTGCCATCACAAATAGTAACCTTGCCCTTGTCAGAGGGAGAGGCATTCTGGTGTCGGATAGCACTTTCCGGCATTCGCAGTTCACTCTGGAAGGCTGAGGTTTCTTTGAGAGTAGAACTCATTCCGCTGCTAGGGCTACGTTTAACCAAAGCCTGTGGAGGATGTGACAAAACAATGAAAAAAATGAACTCACTCGTGTGTACAGTACCGTTCAAAATATTGGTCTCTGGTACAAAACTTTTGACTGGTAGTGTATATACACTTTACTGTGGCCATAAATTAAATACATGAGTTTTTAAAGAGAATTAAACTGGACATTTTTATAAAAAGAACACTCAAAATTATTTTGCAAGATCCTCCAGAATGTGGAGTATACACAACAGTCAAAGAATATTCAGTGAAATGTCGATTGGCACAAATTTTATCTAAACCTTTAAAAACAAACAAAACTCACAGGATTGATAAAATAAATTTCTGCATGCTATTATGATTTACTTTTACTTTGCACTCTCTTTCAAGTCAGCTGAGTGTGTAAACAATTGCAAAACTCAAATAAAATACTTTCACATAAGTGTACAAAGCTACAAAAACCACTAAACACTGACACAAAAATAGATGCTACAGTCACAAACACAAAGGAAAACTGAAGCTCTAAGATACTTCTTATCAAATGGTGAATGAAACAAAAAAATGTAGGAGATGGTTTGTTCTTCACATGCACATAAAAAATTCAATATTTTAATATTAACTAGGGAACAGTGGCCTTTTCATTGTACACAAAAAACAGACAGGCATTCATTACATTTCCAGTTTCTGGCCACACATGTGGGCTAGCTATAATCCTGATCAAATGAAATGGTTGGATGGAAGTCAATGGGGGAATGACTTGCAAACCGGAGTTACCGCTGTTGTTCTCTTCCCATGATGACCTGAGGCATTCGGTCTCACCTGGCAGCTGCCATCCTCTTTGGCACCGCAGTCACAGAAGAAAGAGCCATACTTGGCATAGGAGATCTCATGGTCTTTGTGACAGACCTTGGCGCACACTGTGCACACACCTACCCCATCCACCATTTTACAGGTGTGACAGTGGTACCTACAGAATGAAGAAAAAAGAAAGAAAACACTACCTGTCAAGTTTGTTTGTGTAGGAACAATGAAATATTTAAAATTCATTTAAAAGGTTTTTTTTAGTTTGCACAAACTGATGTATTAAATTTACAGCATATGTATGTGAGCCAACTGCTTATTTGTGTGTTAAGTGTATTTTATCTTGTACTGAAAATGTTTACAGAAAGCTTTGTAAATTGTGATAAAAATGGGTGATTTAAAATTAAAATCAGAACTCATTAGAAACAAACTTTGTATTTACCAGTGCTGATTCATGAATTCTTTCTGGGTAATTATAAAGGTGCACAGTTTGTTGCAAAGGGAGTCTTCATCCTGGTCAACAACAACATGATAAAACTGTTATGTTGATGCATTTCACAAAACAGAAGATAAAGGTGGATATCTTACAGAGTCCTCTGCCTGGGAATCATCATCCTCTACTGCAAGCTCCTCCACCCAGTCTGAGTCCACTTCCATCGCCTTCTCCTCTCCCTCCACCAGCAGGGCTGAGGTTCCCTGGCCACTGCTTTGCCGCAGAGCATTCATCACATCAGCCAAATAGGAGATTATGTGGCATGAGCATTCAAGCATACTGGTATGCTAAAAGAAAAAAAGAAGTACATTTCAATTATGTTATGGTAAGTACTAAATATATAGTATGTTAATCTGAAACAACACAGGAAATGCTGAAAATTGGGTGACGTCAAAGTAATTATTTGGTTCTGTGCTGTTACACAGAAAGAAAAATACCTTTCCATGGGACAAGTTTGTGCTCACTTTCTCCACAACATTCTTCTGTGTTAAATACTTTTTACTGAAGAAGAAAAATATAATTTTTTCATTAGAATTCTAACATCTGTTTAGAAGAATTTAGTTATTACATCACTAAAATATTACTCAGATGTTCTTAAAGCATGCAGGTTTTTTTTTTTTGATTTTACCACAAATGAAACAAACAATCAATAAACTGGTTTCTTACCATCTGCTTAGCCAGTCAATGGCTGCCCTGTGAAGCTGCAAGTGACCAGCTCCCTGTCCGGCGCTGGCAAGTGTGGCCATGATGACCATGAGCTCAGGAAAGCCTGTCCCATCCCCATTGGCCAACATGTCTGTTGCCATGGGAATAAGCGTGCTGAGGAGGACAGTGCAAACTCCTTCGCCCACCTGACTATTGTCACGCACAATATGAGTGGTAAGCAGCTGAAGGAGCTGTCTATTTTCTTGCACAACCTCCAGCTGCTCTGAGTCCTTTGGTGGGGTAGCTGTCATTCGTGTCAGCCATAACTGCAGGCGAGATGGCTCCACACAGGCCAGTTGAGCCAAGGAGCCACACAAACACAGCAGGCTTGGATTGGGACTCTTCTCCGCTGGAAATGACAAGATCACCATCAGATCACTAAATAATTATTTTACTGTATATGTAGCTTACAGTTTTTAAAGTTTTGTGTTTTTGACACATGAAAGATGGCCGTTTCAAAGAAGAACTGAAAATCTCAATAATTTTACCAGATAAGGCAACTCTTTTCTTACCACAACTAGGCCTGTTACAATAAACAATAAATCAATTAACTGTTTGATAAATTTAATTGAGAAAGATAAATTAAAATTTGCCTGGGTTTGTTACTACCTCGCTCAGAGGCACGAAGGAGTGTCAGAGGTAAGTTCGCTTCAAACGCTTTTGCGATGCGGTCTCATTTCCGGACTCAGGCATATTGTGAATGAGGCTAATATTTCACTTAAAATACATGAGAAA
>JARVJO010000024.1:18600999-18616252 GCA_031762555.1 Cynodonichthys magdalenae | reverse complement strand
TTTTATTTGTGTGTTTTTAGTGCTGATTTGTTTTATTGTTTTTGGCCCATTATGTACAGCACTTTGTGTCAGCGGCCACTGTTTTAAAGCGCTTTATAAATAAAGTTGATTTGATTTGATTTGAATTAAAGTTGGTATGCTCTCCACATACCATTTATTTACAGATTCCAATAATACAAGCTATAGCAGGGATGGAATGATGAAATATTGTTTCAAAACAAAACCCCTTGAAATAATGATAAGATTTAATCAAAATAAACACTGGAAAATTATGACAACTGATCCTGATGAACTCAAAGGGCAGAAGCGTTAAAACAAACCACAACTAAAAACACAGCTAAAAGGAGTTGAGGCAAGAGGGATATTTTAGAAGGTTATTCTATGACAAGGAAATTTACCATATTTATACGTGTATAATACGATCTCATGTATAATACGACACCCCTTTTTTTGAGCTTAAAAAGCATACAAAATTAAACCCTCAAGCTACTTCTAATTTCATAGACTTTAAGATTTTTCAGCCTTTGCAGTCTTTACACATATCAGTAAAATGATCATTTGACAGTTAACTTTATTTTAACAACATATACTAAAGGCATTTTGACAACAAATATATATCAGCAAACTATAATTTTGAGTTTTGTAGCAACATCCGAAAAATTCAGGCATTTTACACATAGTCCACCAGGGGGCGTCAACACAAAACTCAGAGACATGAGATTTGGGCCATCTTCTGGTGGAAAAACAAATACTGTACTTTGGTAATGCCTACTCGCCAGCGCCCTCTTTGTTGGGGAAACTTTTTTTGGGAAACAAACTTTCTCAGGACACCGGTAGACGGCAGCCATTACAGGCGAACACGTGTTTGTTGTTGTTCCAGGAGCGGCCTGGTCGCACATTAACGTCATTAGTTCGTTATCATTACTGAGCTGCAGGACTGCTTTTTTTTTTCCTTTTTTCCACATCATGTTGCCTGCCTGGGTTTGTTATTACCTCGCTCAGAGGCACAAAGCAGTGTCAGAGGTAAGCTCGCTTCAACTGCTTTTTGTGACGCTGTCTCATTTCCGGACTCAGGCATATTGTGAATGAGGCTAATATTTCACTTAAAATACATGAGAAAAAAATATTGATCCTAGTATAATACTACCACCCAACTTTGTGGATGACTTTATGGATTAAATTTTTTGTATTGTACATGAATAAATACGGTACATGTGACCATACAAAATTCTGCTCAAATTAGCACAGTTCTGCATCCAGATACCTGCCAATTGTTCTTAATCAACAACAATAATAAACTTACTGAGCTGGAAAAGCTTTGTGAAGAATTTCAGCACCCTGTTACAGAACTTTGCAGACAAGTTTTCATTGGCCGTTGCCATCATAATTTGGACAAGCTCACCACTGGGGAGAAAAACATACATGCAATGCAGTAATATATATATGTATGTAAAACAACCTAATGATACAAGTGATGCAAGTTAAATGAATACCTGAATGAGAAGAACTCTTCCATTGCCTTTCGGACCTGACTGCTCTCAAGTTGTTTTTCAAGGTACTGCAGGCATTCCTCAAGAATGGACTCATCCAGACCACTACAACATAAGATAGGACATTATGAAAGCAACAACCACAATTTATTACATAAAATATAAAACAAAAGAAAAAGAACAGACTAAAAAAAAATACAAAAAGCTGTAAAGAGAATTATTTCATGAGGGTACAGCTCGACCCACCAGTTTTACACAACAAACATGTCTTTACTGATTGTTACTAGATTGCTTAGGTTCGTTTAATGAATCCCACTGCACAAAGCACACCTTTGTGGGTCAGAATGACTGGCAATGATGTTGTAACATCCAGTCACCAAGCGCTCATAGATGCGAGCTAGGAAGGCATCAGACTCTGATGGACCAAGGATGCGCTCCAGCGAGGTGCTGCTGATTTCTGCTACACATTCTGTGCTCGTCTCCAGGAGCAGAGGCAGCAGACTGCTCACGACTTGAGAGGGGTTCAACTCCTCTGTACTGAAGAGACAATCATGTAACAATATTAACTAGAGACAGAACCGTTCAAATACATCCTCTGAAGTTGTTTGGATTTTAAAGAAAAATAAATAAGTACTTACACAATTAGGTCGCCTGTGAGGCGAACCAAGGAGAGGAGGATGTGCTTAAGAGAAGAGGACAGAGGCAGGGACTGACAACTCAGTGTACCCAGATGAGCTGCTTGGATGGCACTGATGTAGCTCTCTGATGGTATGGTATCATTGGCAAATGCGTTTCGCTGGTAACAAAGATGAGATAGACTTTCAGATTTTGTCTTCCACAGGCAGTTTGTATTTATAATTAGAAATAAATTGCGATAGTTTAATTGTCACAAATATTCTGGGTCATGAAAATTTGTGTATTTCCTCATTTATTTCAGCCAAATAAATTTCACAACCTCACCTTTTTTGGACATGAAATAAATACTTGACAATGCTCAGATTATTCAACTAATTGTCAAACAACACTACTAGCTTCTGCTGCTGAGCAAGCAAAACTGTGTTTATAAAAGTTGTGCAGAAGTATTTGGCAAAATATGACTAAATATAAGAGTGGAGCTCAAACAACATTACAAAAAACGTCTTTACAACAAAGAATTTAATCAAACCAAGCAACAAGTTCAGTCACGTACCCATGAGCCAATATTTGGAAATTCATTGGTGTGGATGCTGTTCCAAGTCTCACATGTCGTCTGTACAGCTGATGGTAAGTTCTGCATTAAACTATGACCTGTGAAGTTTGAATTAAAAGTTGAGATTGAACAGAGTTTACACAAAAGCTGTCAAAACAAATGTATCGATTAGCTTTTATTTTTAATAGCTTCTCAATTTACCCAGCAAGTTGGTTTTGCAACGGGTTGAACCAATGGACAGAACTGCAGCATAACCTTGGAGCTTCGCATCAGTCAACTTGTTTTCTCCTTCTTCTGGGATGTTCATTAGTAGGTAAGATCTGTAAAAGACAAGTGTGATTTCAAGATGAGATCAGGTTAAGTTGCAAAATATATGAAAGATCTTCATTATTTTCTGAACATCAAATGGAGTTAGATATTCTGAAACTGGCTCTGCCATGTTGCAACTTTTCTTTGTAAATTTTCCAAATTAAAGAACTTTAAAAAACCTAAAAACAGGACACTGTGGCATGTAAGCATGAACTTTCTTCCACTGTCAACCAATTTGAAAAACAGTAAAGCTTTACACAGAGAACTGATGGTTAAAAAGCGATACTTATAAGAACATACTGTAAATATATATACAACTTCACTATTATTGCTCTTTGAACTTGTTTTAGTTTGAAGTAAAATTTACAGAACATGTCAGAAACAAATCTCTGGTGCACATATTGTATCTGAATTACATGAGGCTGCAGAAAAAAAAAAAGAAGAGATGAGGAAAAATGTTATCTGCCAAAGTAAAAAGAAAAATCTTGACACGGCTCTTTCTCACCTTGTGAAGGCTGTGTAAATGTCAGTAAGCTGTAATGTGGCAGGCAGCAGGTTTTTAGCAATATCAGATGATTTGTGGGTGTCAGCCTCAATTGCAACCTTGGACAAATGCTCATCTAAAGAAACTTGTACTTTAGAGAGGACTGCATCCAAAGTATAAATAGCTTGAAGAGAAGGCAGCTGATGAAGTGGAAGGACGACATTTGGATCCACACTTGAGAAGGTGGAAATCTGAAAAAAAATTAGGTTATCCAACAAAGACAAGTTCAAAATCTTGCTTCAATAACAACTACAAATTTTAATGAAGACTGTTCTGTACTGTGATCAGTACCTGTCTGGCAATGTACTCCTCTGCTAACTCCACATCATACTTCAGAGTGCTGCATTTGGCAGCTGTTGTCTCAACAAGTGAGGCAGCTTGGTCGGCTTTCAGTCCTTGCTTCACCAAATGTTCCTGACATCATACATCAAAACAAACCAAAAGGATTAATAAACAATAGCTAGTATAAACGCTAAATTAAACATGTATAGTAAAGTCTGCTTTACACAAACAAAACATCCAGTTTCAGCTTCAAGGACAAAAGTCAAATATATTCGTCTCACTAACAAAAAATAAATAAATAGCATGCGTTTGTTTTGCTAATAGATCTTTTGTAGTACTTTGTTGAAGTACCACCTTCAACAGACCTTTATCCAGTTGACGTATGTAGGTACCCGCAGACGTGAGGACCATCGTAGGGTATGCAGGATGTCACTTTCACTGGGGTCGCTGCAACCAGTCTTTAGCTGCTCCATGAAAGCTTTTGAAGGTGGCAACACACCCAGGATTCTCCACAGTACCAGAAAGTAGTACTGAAGGGAGCAGGCCTCCTGTGTAGAAAAATAAACTATGAAAAAAAAAGTACTAAACTATTCAAAAGCACCAGAACTTACAATTTTTTGCTGGTGGAAAAAAAAATACATATATTACTTATCTAGTAAAAGTCTATTTGCAGATCAAAAATTAAACTATTTTAACCATAAATAAATGATGAAACTGCAGCAAGCATGAAGTCCCTCAGGTGACGGGTACGTAACAGTTCAGGCTGAATCTATTACTCACCATAGGAGTGATAGGTTTGTTCTCTTGTCTTCTGGCTGTGTCAAACTCTGAGCCAGCTTCCAGAAGTGAGATGAGCCAAGCATACAGCTCGTCGTATTTAACTCCATTACCCAGCTTTGAGAAAACCTTCCAAAAGAATACAAAAAAATACATTATGTAGAAGTAAATATTGTTTGTATAGACATTAAAATGTTAACGTAAAGCATGAGTGAAGCAAAATCAAATGGTTCAACTTTTACCTTGCCGTCTAGTCTGTTGATGTCATCCTCAGATGTCTCAGGAGACAGCACACAATAGAATTTGGGCTGGGCATTTGTATCTTTAAAAAAAGTAAAAAATTATTAAAGACAAATATTATTTGTAATTTACTAAAATCCACATCAAATTTCAAAATGGCAACAAGACACACTATGAAACACTATTTATTGTGTTTACCTGCTGAACAGTGTTTAGCCCAGTTCTCCTCCACCTCTTTAAATCCATAGTAAAGGGGCAGACCGCTGCGCTTGCCACCTTCTTGAGCAGAACTTGGCCCGGAAGATGGTGGTGTTAGAAGATTGTACTGCACCTGTAATCATTATTTAAAAATGATTTCATGTAATTTCACAACAGTACCAAATAAAAGAAACAATTTAAGACAGTCGTTTTTACTACTAGTAACAAATATGAAGACATAACTGCTTCAAAACGAGAATTAACCTGTTCAAAGAGGTATAAGGGAGCCTTGGAGTAGTGGCGCAGCAAGTAGTCAAAGACCAGTAACAAGCGAGCCATGTTGAGTGGTACAGACTTCAGCTGGGAGTCTCTGCTCTGTGCCACTTCAATAATAGCCTGAGTGAGCATGTTGAGCACTGATCGTCGGCCACATTCCGACAGATTGTGGAAAAGAAGCAACAGCAGCTGGAGGTGTTCTACATTAAGGTCATCTTCTCCATGAAGAGAACCCTGGAGGGTGTGTTGCTTCAAGGTTCCTAAAAATCTGGGGGATGGGATAGTAAAATATAGTGTAAACAAGACATTGAAAAAAAGTTAATTAGGAGAAATATGCTTAGGTCTAAGTTAAAGCACAGTATGGTTTTACAAACACTGATTTACATTGTCAATATTTAATAAATAAAACAAATTTGTCCAAACAATATATCAAGTATTCAATATGTAATGTGGTATTTAGTACTAACTGATGTTTTATAGCTGACTTCCAATTGTAGACTATTACAAAAATCGTTTCCTTACTTCATCTTTTATTACAGACAGTAAAATCCTGACTTAGACAGAATTAGTTTAGTTAATTAGGATTTGTTTTAAATAAATGAGTTTGTGACAAACATTTAGTACAGATAGACTTGAATAGACTCATAAAGATCATGATTACAGCAAGCTAAAGTTTATTTTTAGTTAGCAGAAAAAACTTTGGTGAATACAGCCAAACTTGCATTTAAGCAAGTTAATAAATTAATCTTCATTAGTTATGCTGCACTGCTTATTATGTACATAACTAACTCCTCGTAAAGGATTGTGTATTTTCATCTAATGAAAAAAAAGCAGCAATAGTTAGAATGTTTACATTGATTCAGATGGTTCATGGCCAGATGAAAAAAATAAAGAAAATTATTAAATTACCTTTCCCAGACTTTCATACACTCAGGCACATCTGGTTCTCCCTGCACACTGGCTTTGTGTTGCCAAATCAGAAGAAGTCTGGAGAGGACGGATAACGACTGAGGATGAATGTAGAGAGGCCAGGGACCTTCTGAAAATGGAGCAACTCCTAACTGTTGTAGAAGAGTGTTCTGCAGTTGACAAGACACAAAAACACTGGTTAACCAACTAATAAAGTCTACTAGGGTTTAATACATGAATCAGTGATCAGAAGTCTGTCTTTGTGAACAAGTGTTTGGCATAAAACAAAACATCCCTCTACCTGCAAGACCGGAGATGGAAGATCCGACGTGACGAGGGTGTGGTTGAAGTGATACAGAGCTAAGGAAAACGCTTCATCTGATGAACCTGCAAGAAAAATTATACAAATTATTATAGCATATAAAACTATGAAAAAATAATTTGTTTGGATATTTGTTTAAATAGTGGCAAACATACCTTTGACATCTTTGTCCACGTCTTTAATGATACTGGCGAGTGTGGCCATGTGCTGCTCTGTAAGAGACACGCTCAGGTAGTTGCGGATGAAGTTGTTCCTGGACTTCAGCATTGAAGTGGTGATGAAGTTCAAAATGCTGGAGGCCAAACTGAGGAACTACAGGAACAGTTAGGAGATGGTTGAGTACCGCATTAAAGAAAATAAAATAAATAAATAACAAATAAACACCTTTTAGAAGCTGTTTGAGACATAAAAATAGCATTTAAAAAGTATTTACCAGCTCTGGATCCTTACGGCCCGCTAAAATGTTGCCATTTTCACTTGGATTCTGTTTGCTAGGGCTCTTGAGTCTGGGAGAAGTCTCCAGGGGTGGGGGAGGTGGAGGAGGTGGTGGAGCCACTTTATCTTTGGTCGGTGAAATTGTCTCCTCAAACCACAGTCCCAAGATGGGTTCACTGTCATCATCTGCAAAGAAAACACAATAATTTAAGAGTGGAACCGAGAAATGTTCCAAAACGGATGAGGATTTGTGCATTAGTAGTGGTCTTATTAATTCATAACATCATGACCTTTAACACAATACAGGCAGGAGACAAGAACTAAAAGACTACAATAAATAGTGAACAAACTCCAAAATACTAAAAATAAGGCTGAATTTCTTTAACATTTCTTTAAAAATGATCTGTCTCAGAGTTAAGGAAAACACTGATATTTTATTTTGTATTTGCTTAAATTCTCTTACAGTAAAAGAAGTAAAAATCTAAGGTTCTCAGACACTAAAATTTCTGGAAAATCAAAATACAAATATTTATTTACTCCTCATTCTTTTCCTTCCATAAAATAATCTTAAAAATAATGTTCACTGCATTTTACGTCACGACAGTTTGTAAACTCATTAAACTCCCTGATTTTCAACTCAAGAAAGTCTGATTAGAGTATTCTATAAACCGCAATAACAACAAAAAACTAAGTAGGAATGACCTAAAATTAGGTTTGTTCAATAAATTCCATCAACAACATAGGCGTTTTGGCATGCACAACTCTACTCATAGCTGGTTCTGAGTGTGCACATTCTGATCCATGCTTTTGTGATACAGGCAATAATGAGACAAACAACGCTAGGACCGGATTCACACTTGATGCAACAAACACAACGTGTTAATTCTCCAACTCACTCCATAGCTGACTGAAATGAGAACACATGACTGCAGCATTGTTGTTGGGAAAAGTGCCAAGAATTTTTTTTTTTACCCTTACAACACACAGCTAAACTAACAATATATCAACAAAACAAATTATTTTAAATGATAAGAAATGCGTATTACAATTCGGCTGCTGTTTGTATTGGCCAGTATTCTATAGTAAAAGATTTTAAAATCAAGAGGACTTATTTTCCAGGTAAATAAACATCTAAAAACGTTTTGAAATGTGTGAAATCTAACTGTCGGAAACTGGATTTAAACTGTATTAAAGCTGAATTATTACATGAAATTGTAGCCATTTAATGAAAACATAAGAGAAACTGGAAAACAAAACAAAGCCCAGGCTGTATATTCTTTGAATCAGCACTGAGTATAAAAACAGAAACAAATAAACACCAAAAGGTTTCTTCATGCTTGACCTCAGCTCATTCTTGTGCACAAAGAAACAAAAAAGTCCCGTAATTTAATTAACATTAAGTGTTTTACAAAATTGAACGCTGCCACTAATGTCTGCACCCACGGTGAAATGCCAAAAACAATAAAAACAAAAATCCTCAAAGGCTCTCTTCATGTTTTTATTAACCAAATTAAAGCTGTCAATAAAATTCAATGGATTAGGGGCAATATTCCCCAGCTTGTTGAAAAAAATCTTCAAGAGAACTACAACCTGAACAGTTCTCAGTGGGACTTCGCTCCCAAAACCTAAGGAGGGCTAACAAGAAGACAAATACACTAGAAGCCTTTCACTTCGTAATAGACAAATGTCACCATATTCCAGGTGGGAGAGGCTTTAATGTAAGATCATTCTGCTATTTGTCTCCCTGAACCATCCAAACAATTTATGTCTTTACCTCAGAACACCAGGACAAAAACAAAGAAACACAAGTTTATTCTGGGGGGCTCAGTTTTTACACTTAAAAATTGCCTTTTAGATCTGTCACGTGTATATCCCTCCACAACACATAAACCACTCAAACCTGATGGTAGGTGAAGCTTCTTGACTACAGTGAGATCATTTTCAAACACAAAAACACAACACAAGTTTCATGTTTTGAAAGAACATCACATTAAGCTCTTCTTCACATCTGCATGCAACATACAAAAATCAAAACTTTTTAGGTGATAGCAAGATGAAGTATAGTGTGTTTAAAGTCTTTTAAATACAACTTGAAATCATTGTGTTTAAGAAAAATACCAATATTTTGATGTGGGTCTAATATCTTAAAAGTAACTCCTACAGATTTGACTGTAAGAAGACAGAACTTGCATTAAAACAAGGTAAAGACACTAGCCTACAGAGTAGATCTTCAAACATGTAGTTTAATATGCTACATGTGGATAAACATTAACTAAAATCTAAACAAAAAAAAAAAAACAGAAGCACAGGTTTGATTTGTTTTATCCTGAAATTAGTTTAAATAACTAGTTAGGCTACACCAAAATTAAAATAGGTATAAAAACTGAGTTAGCAAAAAAACTGTTCCTGAACAATGTAAAAACAAAACAACTGTAAATTAAAATTAAAGTTATTTTTTCAGCTGCAATAAAAATGCTGCAGTACTAAAATAACAAAACACCCACATATCAAAGCACTGGTATGATCCTTTGAGACAAAGAGCCACAGATGAACCTGACACGATGTAAATTACATTTATTACACAGAGAAGCCCCTTGTTTGAGTGCGATCTGTTCATCTCTGGCTTGATGCCCCCCCCAGCCTATTACTCAGAGTCTAATTTGTGTGACATATATATAAAATAAAATACAACAAATCTGAGACAGCAAAGTGGACACTGAGTCTTTGACCTGAGGACAGAAAACTGCTGACCTGAGACACAAGCAGCATTTGTCTTCTCCTCTCTTCTCTCTGCTGAAATAGTAAACACTGTCAACTACACTGTCATTATGTAACGAGGGACAAAATAAGATTATTGACATGTGTGCGTATTAATTACTTTACTATTTACTGCTGTTGTTACCTGGCTGATGCTTTACTCAAGCACATAGCTCTAACCTAACACTACATCAAATACTAAAAACAAACATGACTGTTTTCATCACCACTGTAGATTATGTTGATGACAGTAATCAAATGCTTAGCTTGTCAGCATTCCACAAGACTTGTTAGTCTCTGGTGGTCAACTCATTCATTCATTTATAAGATATATATTACACTTGCTGTTAGTTGACCAGACTTTTATGTTATGGCTCAATAAGAACAAGATGTCCGTCAATTCAACAGACAGAAAATTCATAAAGCATAAAGTCATGGTAGTTAAACACAAATTAATTCTATAAATTCATAACTCAACCAAAATACAAAACATTTTCTTTGAGACTGGAGTTCAACTTAAAAAAAAAAAAAAAAAATTAAGTATTGACGTATGGTTTGAATACAAAAAGATCAAGTACCTTGGCTGCTATCCTCCTCCGTACTGCTGAAATCATCCTCATAGTAGGTGTTTGAATCTGTAGAAGCACTTGCGTCACTGCTGACTGAGCCCTTTCTTTGGCGCTGGAGAACACAAGCCTAATTGGAAGCAAACAGAAAGAAAAACAATCTTAAAAGTTTTTTTTATAACCCTCTCAAAATGCTTCAGTCTTTTTTCTCTTAATATGCACCAAATGTAGATGGAAAAACTGCAGGTACAATGTCCTTTTTCTGTTAAGTCAAAATTTACAATAAATTCTTAGAAAACAGTTTGTTTCAAAGTGATACAAGTATATGCACCTTTTTGTAGGAAGTGGAGAGAAGAGTGAAAAGTAGATTTGTCAGGGGCACAGAGTCGATGAGTCTTTGAACCCTCTGGATCGAAGTGCTTTGTGCCATGATGTTGAGCTCAGCTGGTGGCCCATCACTTGCCCAGCCCTGCAGATAAGGTGGTGGTGGGGAGAAGTAAAATGAACAAACATGACATTTATAGTTCTCATTTTATATACACTGTCTCACACTGAATGTTTTTATAAATCAAATTACAACTATATAAAAGCTAGTTCATCTGGTTTGCAAACTCGTGTGTCTGCTTTTTTGTAGGGAGGGAAAGAAAACATGGCAAGCAGTCTGTCAAAATAACTGAGACATTACACAGAACGAGGTGTTTAAATGTAACTAAAGCAGAGGAAGTGTTATACGACTCAAACGCACAACCAGAAGTAAAAGCCCAGCATACTGCTGCTCTACATTATAGTAAAGCACCTGCAATAAAACAGAACATTTTAAACAATAGCACCTTTTAAAGGCAAGGTTCTCATAACTAAATATATTTTTTACATTCCTGTTTTGTTGTTCATCCAATCAATGGATTTACTGAGGTTATATAAAGAAACTAAACTTTTCTCTTCCAAGAACTAATGTCCAACTGCCCCAGGTGTAGGTGCAGTTTTAATCACTGCTTCAACGTGGCAACGTTGCTGCAACTATATTTAGCAATTCATTAACTGAAGACTGATAACTAAAAATTTTAATTTTGCATGTTTTAATCATAATAAATTATTAATTTGTATTTTTTTATATTCAATTTTATGTAATTTTTATTTTATTTTTGATGATTGTAAATATACAGGTTTGCTATCTTGTTGGACCTTGAGTCTGAAATAAAGTTCTATCTATTAATCTGTATTAATGTACAACAGGCAGGTATAACATTAAAAAAATGTACTTATGAAGCTGTATGTTGTATGGTAAATGAAGGTTTAGATCATTTACTTACCCGATGTAGAGCCTCTACTTGCAAATCCTGGAAAAGTGAAGTCAGAAGTTTGATGGCATGATTGGCCAGAATGACAGACAGAATTCCAAACCCTTGATGTCTGGAGAAAAAAAAAGAAAAAGAAAAGAAATTTAATGAACAAATCACTCATAATTTATTACATTGCAGGAAGTATTCCACTTGCATCTTTAAATAATGAATATATATTATGTTCAGAGTAGGCAAATTTAAATACAATAATTTCTCATGACACTGAGGAAATGTAAAATCTTTAAAAAGGTCGTTGCAGTAACTATTGTATTACTATTGTGTAGAATTACCCTTTGCCAGGACCAAGTTTAGGTGATCCCGCGCCGTCCTTTGTGCGAGCTCCAATGTCCCTGACACGGAGGGCAGCCAGGGGGTCCTTCTCTTTCCCTTTGTCTGCCAGGGCAGTTGGACTCAAGTTGAGAATCAGGTAGAGGCTGTTTAGGAGGCACCAGGCTCCAAGCAGCTGGAAGTTCTGATAATGCTGAAGTACACAAATGTTCAAAAATTATTATTTTTTCAAAATTAACTTCAAACAAAAAGGTAACGCAGAAAGAGGGTGAAAAAAAAAAATCAGAAAACTATTTTTAATGTCATTTTTCCTTCAACTATTCTGGTATGGTACACACCTCTCCTCCAGCTCTTCGAGAGTTGCTGATTGCCTGTCCAATCATTTCATAGATTTCCAGCTGTTGAGAGACATTTTTTTTAATGTAGTGCAAGAAAGGTTCCAAGGCTAACTGCATAAAGATGGTTTGATGCAACAAAACAGAGTGCATGCACATAAACACAGTTTTAAAGTCAAGTTGTGGTCAAATCAAACATGGAATCATATGTTTAAATATAACACTTTTAACTAATTCATCTGATAAAATGAAAGGCATTTTAGTTGTAGCAAATGTTGTACTCATGAAACTCACACATTTTTGGACAATTGTGGCAGCATCATTTTCATAGTCCTCTTCTTTGGTTCCAGTGGAGGCAGAGCGAATCTGCAAGCCACTACCAACCTGTAATATGGCCATGCATGTGGCCACACTCACACCTAAACAAATATCAATATGTAGCATTTTTAGATTCAACAATTCAGCTTTCAGCACTATGCAGACAATAACTTTGACATTGTTGTTTTGGACTGGATAAGTGAAACAGCAATAGTAGTAGTTCAAGTTTAGAGCAGAACGTTTCACCACCTGTTTTGAGGATGTATTACCTTACAGTCTACTGAAGTATTCTAAGCTGAAGGACACATACCACTTCCCTGGCTTTAATTCAATTCTTTGTCTGTTTATTTGATTTACAGCCGGATGAATTACTGAATCACCTAATTTATTTGACGCTATGTGATGCAACACCTACCAGCATAGAGACAACTCAGAGCTAGCACAGTCATGTCCAGCAGTCTCCCTGGTGTGAGGGGTTCCAGTACAGGCAAGGAAAGTGTGTCCAGAGCCATGGTGACATCAATTACCAGTGAGTGAAATCTAAGTAGGAAAAACAAATGTATGATCAAGCATTTGAAGGCCCATTTTTGAATGTCTAAAACATAAATACATATTCTTCAAAACAAAGCATAAAGTAAGATTGAGTTTAACATCAGATCATACAAATCGAGCACAAAGAAATACCCATTTCGAACAGCAGTGGCATCAGCTACTGTGGCTGGCATTATGAAGAAAGAGTTTGCTGAAACAGCATCCTGGAAGCGGTTGATGTAACGTAGAAAGTAGGGCAGGTTGAGACACACTCGTAGTAGCTTTTCAGACCCACCTAAAAGTCAAATTATCAGGGGGAGGGGGTATGGGATGTCATTAATGACCTTTCTTTAATCAGCTAAATATTAGAATTATGAAAAACAGCAAACTGTTGCTGTTGAAATCAATATACAAACCAAACAGGCCTTGAAACTCACCAAGTTCCTGTAAGCTTGACACATTCTGAGAGACAAAAGCATTCTTCATTTTGGCCTGAAGGGCTTGATCTGTGGTTTGGTCATCACAATCACTCTCAGCCTATGAGTTTTTAAAAAAACAATTCAGACAAATTCATTGACAAAACATTGGGATAGATTGAAGACAATGTACTTACAAATAAAGAATTGATTTAAAAATATATATATTTAACAATTTGACTAATTAAACTATCATTCACTCATCACACTTACCTGCAGGTGAGCTGATGAGGAAGATGACAGAATGGTGGTGAGGTCTGGGTTGAAAACTGAAGTTAACTGATTAAAAAAGTTCATTTGTACTTCTTTTTGTCGAAGCTCAGGGTTCACAGTACTAGGCAACTCCTTCTGGTCTTCCACTAATAAAAAAACAAAGAATATACAGTATTTGATCAAATATCAGATAACTCAAGGGTTTCATGTAACTTTCATTCCTGTGTAATACCACAAAAACAATGTCCATTTTAATACCCAGGAGGAACATACTTGAACTATATTATAATTCGATTCTTGCAGTCAATACAGGGAAGTCTTGGACACAGAAAAAAATTATTGTTTATGCAAAAAAACCTCTCCAAAACCAGGATAAATGTTCAAGATAAGTTAAGAGATGTTTACCATCAGAGAGGGTCTTGATAGTTTGAGGCAACTTGGCAGACTTCATCATAGCAGTGAAAGTAATGATCTCTGTGCGATCTAGTCTGCTGCAGCCAGTACAAAGTCCTTTTATTAGAAGAATCAGGTGTTTCTGTAAAATAAAAAAACAGTATTATGAACTTCAAGTGCTAATAAAAATACAATTTCGAACAAAAACACATGAGCAAAAAAAATAAATACTATTAATTAAAATATGCAAAGATTTGATAGAACTGAGAAAGCTGACCCACTGCTGACTCTCATTTGAATGTGGTTTGAATTTCCCCCCTGCAGTGTGTTTATCTCACCTGTGATACTGCACATGCTTCATCAGGGTTCTCCAGGCGCAGCAGTGAGAATTCAATCAATACCTTACATGCTGCTGCAACCGACAGCAATTGATTTCTTGGTACTAGAAAACAAATATAAAAACATTCAGCTGCTTGGTAGAAAGACAACTATTAACAATTTAGCTTAATGTTGACTGCAAGTATTTATCTATAATCCAAAAAAAATTACTTTGTCCACAAACTGTGGTGATGTAATGTGCAGAAAGAGCCACAAACGATGAGTAGAAAGGCTCATACTGTTTGTCATGGTGAAGAATGTCTGATTCACTGCAGAAAAACAAAAAAACTTATTACACAAATGTTAACTTCCATACCTCTATACAACATTTTAAACATCCCCTAAAAGTCAGCATTATGTACACAACAAAGAGCACTGCTGAAGTGACATTTAAAAGGCAGTTGGCTTAGGAGCACAGTAAAATTTCAAAAGCACATAAAATATTTGGTTTTACAGAGTATTTCACATTTTATTAATATATTATGAACTATTAACACTAACTTGAAATATTTTTACAAACTTATTTTTTTATTACAACACCAACTTAATTAGTTGTCATATACACAGCCAAAGAAATACTATTCATAAGTTAATTTGGACATTTTACCTTTGTACAACCCCTGGCAAAAAGTATGGAATCACCAGTCTTGGATGAGCACTCATTCAGACATTTCATGCTGTAAAACA
>JARVJO010000024.1:18574542-18598053 GCA_031762555.1 Cynodonichthys magdalenae | reverse complement strand
TAGAGCCAATCAGCTGAGGTAGCTCTTTTGTTTCAAAAGCGGTGTATGAAGCTGATAAAAGCGGCCGAACTGCCGCTGTCCATTCGTGCTCCCCATCTCCTCCGCTTGACGCCATCTTGAAATCCCATAGATAGAAAAAATGACTTGTGGAGGAAGAGGCTGTGAAAGTAAAATCGCAAGGGGGCGCCCGATGTCTCATAAAATTAAAAACAAGGGGTGAGGACTTAAACAAGTAAATAACGCGTTCATTTGCCAACTTGAACATTTTTACGATTGTGAAAAAGTAATAATTCAGACATATTGGGTTTCACACTTGACGCTTAAGGGTCATTTACGGCACTATATCTAAACAGTCGTGTCTTCCCAAAATTCATGTACTGGGGCCATTACATTACTCAGAAAATTGATCAACAATTTAGTTGGTGAGCCTGGAATCTTTCAC
Organism: Cynodonichthys magdalenae; assembly: GCA_031762555.1. Classification (NCBI taxonomy): domain Eukaryota; kingdom Metazoa; phylum Chordata; class Actinopteri; order Cyprinodontiformes; family Rivulidae; genus Cynodonichthys; species Cynodonichthys magdalenae. Next base: position 18,597,611 of record JARVJO010000024.1, on the reverse strand, counting down.
ATATGTAGTATAATATTTTATTAAAATGCCTCAAACTACAGGTTGCAAATGCGCAAAGATTTAAACCTCTCCTACTTTGATTTTACTTTTCTTTGATGGACATTTTCTAATGTTTTTCAAGAAATACAAAATAATAATAATAATAGGCAAGGCCTAACAATTATTTGCATTCTTTATGTTAACACTATGTGCCTTTTGACCGGTAGATGGCAGCACCAACCTTTAACATGACAAAAGAGGAAACCCGATTACTTCCGGCTTTCGTTCCCTTTTGAAGAGCAAGGCAAAGCTGCTGCAATGGGAAAGCTAATTTTGCTGTTGCTCAGTTTGATAGTTTTTTGCAACTTTGTCACGGGTGTGTTTGAGGATCAAGTAGGAAAATTTGACTGGTAAGAAAAATCTAACGAACCAGTAAAACATGAGTTTTATTTTATAGATATGTATTTTATTCGTTATGGTGAAATGCTAATGCTAACACCTGTCAGCCAAAGCTTCGAGTCGGTGATGGACTTTTAAGGAGATGACATTGCTAATATTAACAATGATAGCCTTGTTTTATTAATTTGCTCTTTGAAATGTTAACACTTTTTGTTTATAAATCAGCTTCAGAGAAATCGGTTGATTTATACCAAGTCTATAACTTGATAAAAATAAAACGAAGTAAATATGAGGTTTATATCTAATTAAAACATGCGAAGATTTTATCTTCTATAAACCAGAAGATAAACACAAGCTTGGCTATTTTAACTATTCTGTAGTTTACCTCTGCATTGAAAGACGAAATAAATTCTGTTGATGATAGTTTTTTTTAATCTGGTTTCACAGGAGGCAGCAATATGTAGGCAAAGTTCGCTTTTCTCATTTCGACACGCATATGCAGTCGTCTAAAAAAGTGGTACTAGCAACAGAGAGTAATGTTTTTGCTGCAATAAATACCAGGACTGGAGACCTATGTGAGTACTTTTGTCAATCTCAAATATGTACATGTCAGTTGTAATAAATGTTGAATTATATTTATGAATATTTATTCTGTCTTTTTCATATATAGTCTGGCGACATGTGGACAAGACTGGCCCAGAGGGAAACATTGATGCTGTTTTGCATCATGGCCAAGGTGTCTTTCTTTTGTCACTACATTTGAACTTCAAGATTTTTAGTTGCATCACTCCATGCTTATAATCTACAAAACAATTTTTATTGCCTAGATGCGGTGCTAGTGGTTGGCAATGGACGTGTGCTGCGCTCCTGGGACATAAGCGTTGGAGGCTTGAACTGGGAAATTGTGCTTGACTCTGGCAGGTGAATTCCTTGATGAATGCAATGGTTAAAGTGTAAACTGTTTATACATTATTTAAATATTAACTGCTGTTGTACTGTCTTTTAGTTTTCAATCAGCATGTCTGGTTGGACAACAAGGCACAGTCAAACATGCAGCTGTTTTGAAGAAATCTGTCATCTCTCTTCATTACTTGTCTAATGGTCATCAGAAATGGATAGAGAACCTACCAGAGAGGTACACTGCTATGTTTTTATTTTATATATTATTTGATGAAAAATTAGATACTTCTTCTCTAAATTATTTTCTATAAAAAGTAAAAAAATACTCTGAAATAACCATAACTTAATATCCAAGATTAGTATATGACTATGAATACTGTTTATCTTCCCAGTGAAACTGTGAATTACCAGGCTGTGCATTCAGGTGGAAATGGTCAAGTTTATGCATTGGGAGTTGTTTCCCATTCCCATATTGCTATTGTTGCTTACAATGTGGAGGATGGTGAAATAATCAAACAGGTAATAATTTAATTTTAGGATATAAGAAAGCAAAATGTTAGATAATTTAAAGGTCATTTCAGCTTTAACTATTAACAGACTGATATTCCAGTTTATCGTTTGCTTGTGATGCTTTCAGATTTCAGTTGATGCTCCGTGGCTTTCAAACATACCAGCCAGCTGTGCAGTCATTGGCCAGGGCATGTTGACATGTGTAGACTCTACAACTATGTCCCTTTACACACTGGACTTATACCAGCAGCTACAGATGACACAGATCCCCCTGCAGGTAACAAGAAACAATAGAACAAAAGCCATCCTGTTGTATGAAGTGTTTGAACGAGCTCTTTTTGGTTTAACTTGGCATTTAGTTATATCTTTCATTTTATGTTCTCTATTTATTTGTCCCTGTTTCTCCATCTGTAGTTATTACTAAATAAAAAAAAATACATAAATAATTTGTATTTTCAGGCACTTGGACTTGAAGTAGACCCAGGTTTTCATCCATACCTGGTGTCACACCAGCCTAACCCGGCTCGTCAGCCACTATCAGAGTTCCTCCTTCACCTCGGGCCTGATCATCATTTACTTCTCCAGCTCAACAATGGTCAGATAGTGACTCTGAGGGATTTCAAGCCTGTACGTAATCATATCTGCATATTGCCCTTTTTCCATTCAGTGTAGAGATTTTCTACACTTTTTCAAACTACCCGTCTTTCTGGATTTTTGTTTCTCAAAATGTTACCAACTAATTTTACTGTAAAGCTGCTGCTTTGACTGTGGAGAAAGTTCTCAAGGACCTCTGACGGGTCTTTTTTTATATCCCTCTTTGTTCAGACAAGGAGTGAAAACATTAAAAAAAAAGTAGTTGAGAGATCTGCCACCCAAAATGCACTTGGTCATGCATGCATAACCTTTGTGGAAGAAAAGAAAACTCTGACCTGATCATAGCTTTGATTTCCTTGTAAAGTGTAATTAAGTGTAATTAATAATAATTATTATTATTAAATTGTTTTTTCAGTATTATTATTGACTGTTGTCATTCACAGGCCTTGCTTGTTTCATTTGCAACAACTGGAGAGAAGACTGTTGCTGCTGTCATGTCCCCCAAGAATAAAACTGTAAGTTTACGTAAAATTATACCTTCTGTAATGCTGGGATGATTTTATTTCTGTTCATTGAGTTCCTTTTACAAATTTCATACAGTATGATTCACATTTTTAGTTTAGTGAATAAATCTAGCTCATTGTTTTAAGTTATTTTTTTATGTAGGGGATAAAATATATTTTGAAAGGTGACTATTTGCTGCTTCCCCACAGGCTTGCAGTATTAATCTCTTCAGTGCTGAAACTGGACGCAGACTTCTTGACACAACTCTGATTTATACCGTGGATCCTAATGGAGGAAAACCAGAGAGGGTGAGTTTGTATATTTTCAAGGAGCCGTAACATATAAATCATCTATAGAGGGAAATTAAATGAATGTAAATTCTGTCTCTCAGCTTCATGTTCAAACATTCCTGAAGAAAGATGACTCTGTTGGCTACAGAGTCATGGTACAGACGGAGGACCATGCACTCACTTTCATACAGCAGCCAGGTATGAATAAGAAGAAAAAAGAAAACAGTGCTTTTGTAGTCAGACCAAAGTGAATTATTAAGTCAATTGCTGGATTTTGCATGATTGTTAGATGTCAGTTCAGCATTATCCCAATTTGTTCTCTTATTATTTAAACACAGTGATAACTGCATAAGAATACAAGCTGATGGAAGCTTTTGAGTTGTAGTTCCCAGCCCTTTTTTGTTTTTTCTGTGCTGCTTCTACACATTTTATCCCCTTTTTAAGAGCTTCAGATTGTGAGTCAGCCCAGCGTTAATATACTGTAGTGTCTTTTTTCATCCTACCGCTAGGTGGTGTCAAAGTCCAGTTATTTTTGCAACCTGTCCAGTCTTTTGCAGAAGAAATGGGAACATTACCATGTGGTTGTTAATGGAAAGCATCAACACAGCAGACTTTCACAGGGTGTGGATGGTGGAAGGAGTGATTACAGGGGAGTAATGACTGTTCCTTTTCAGGGCGTGTCATGTGGACAAGAGAGGAGGCTCTGTCACATGTGATGACAATGGAAATGGTGGATCTGCCCCTTACTGGAACACAGGCTGAGCTGGAGGGAGAGTTTGGCAAAAAAGCGGGTAAATGTGGAATAAGAAATATTAAAGCTCTTTACATAAAGGGGACATATGATGTAAAATCCACTTTTTAACCTATAATCCATTTTGTTGTGTACTATGAGGGCAGAAAAGTTGAATTTAGTGTCTCCTGGTGCTGCAAAGATATCTTTATATTCTGTTTAGGTCATATTTTAAAACCTGTTCAGTTTTCTCTATTTTCTTTTACATTTTCTTAACTATTGCATCAAACTATTTGCAATAGAGCTTCTAAATAAGGTCTGGACTTACCAACTACAATTTTGTCATCTTAATTCTCCTCTGGCTCTGATCTGGGCTTATTCTCATCTTTTTGCCATTAATGCTACATCATTTCATTTCAGGTGGAAAGTGCAGTTTGGACAAATGCCTTTTAATTTTATCTTCACTTTAGCAGCTACACTACTTCTTAAAATCTATAAACTATATTATCTCTGTATTTATGTGCTACAGATTAGTTTAAGTCTTATATATGTTAAGATTTTGACTCCTCTGGGTTTGGTTAGCTTCACTTCTGTATTTGTCTTGTTTTTACTGCTGCGAATGGATTCAGCTATACAAGGTAACACGTCTGTATTTTCAATAAGACTTGACTCCCTCTTTTAAGATGAATGTAACTAAAATATTTTTCAACAAATATTGAATATTCAATGCTTTCAATTTGGTCCTTCTGTAAAAAGGAGCATTTTAACAGAATTATTTTGTGCTCTTTTTCTCCTAATGTTTTGAAAAAAAACTACATGTAAACCCATTGTAAGTTATTAAGCACCTTCTGTGTTTATTTCCTAGATGGGTTGACGTCTATGGTGCTGAAGAGGCTCTCCTCTCAGCTCATCATGCTCCAGGCCTGGACTGCTCACCTCTGGAAGTTGTTCTATGACGCTCGCAAACCCCGCAGTCAGGTCAAAAACGACATCTCGATCGAAAATCTGTCCAGAGACGAGTTCAACTTGCAGAAAATGATGGTTATGGTCACAGCCTCTGGAAAGGTACAAGGCTGAAGCTTGCCCTTTAATTTGATTCAGTTTGTTAGTGTTTCAGAAGGAGAGATGAGCATTTTTACACAGTTGAGGTTAAACTAGTTTTGGCTTATTTAGTCTAAGTTCAGACGGGCTTAAATTGAAACGAAACATGAGTAATACAAGAAGTCCTCTCACTTTTTCCTGCACTGGTAACTCCTGTTTCTTTTTCTGTTCAGCTGTTTGGGATCGACAGCAAGACTGGCAGCATATTGTGGATGCACTACCTGGAGAACATTCCACCTAATGCTGCTTTCAATCTGATGGTGCAACGAACGACTGCGCACTTCCCGCACCCCCCACAGTGCACGCTACTCATCAAAGACAAGGTGTCTAATGAAGCGCCAGGCTCTGTGTTCATCTTAGTGATTTTGAAAAATATAATTTCTCTGCAGTGCTTTGTTTTCTTTAGCTTAGTGGTCTAACTTGTGTAATGTGGTTATTTATCCTAATTTTATACATTTTTCATATATTCTCTGATTTTATTTGATCAAAGGACTCAGGTTTGGCAAAACTACATGTATTTAACCCCATTTTTGGAAGGAAAAGTCAGGTTGCTCCACCTGTCCTGTCTCAGCCCATACTTCAGTCACTTTTGCTCCCACTTATGGACCAGGATTACTCCAAAGTCTTACTACTTGTTGATGACCAGTACAAGGTATGTAGGAAACTGCAAACCAGATCATCAACATTTTAATTTTTTTCCACCACATATCCCTCAGTCATACATTACACACAAATACACACACATAATGTTTAATTGGATTTCATAATTACAGGTTTCAGCGTTTCCTTCCACCAAGAACGTGCTGCAGCAGCTCCAGGAGACGGCTGCATCCATCTTTTTTTATCTCGTGGATTCCAGTCAGGGAAGACTCTCTGGTTACAGACTAAGAACGGCAAGTTCAACTTTCATGCAATGTTTAAGCAGTGAATTTCTACAAAGTGGTGCCTAAATACCAAATAAAACCATTAACCTTGGTGTGTTTGGTGATCTCAGGACTTGTCGACTGAGCAGGTCTGGGAAGTCGTAATTCCAACTGAGATACAGAAGATCGTTTCTGTTAAAGGGAAAAGGCCCAATGAGCACGTTCACTCACAGGGCAGAGTGATGGGAGACCGAAGTGTGCTGTATAAGGTATTTTATTTTATTTTACCATTATTGAACCAGGCAAATCCTATTGAGATCATAGATATCTTTTGCAAGGGCAGCCTGCTCCTGAAGGCAACCTGTTGTTCATATTTTTGTGTTAGGTACCTGCACAATTTTAGATAAATCTCTCCTTTTATTATGCAAGAACAAATTCATCATAAAAAATTTTATCTCAACCACACTTAACAAAAATCAGTATATTGTTTTTTGGCCTTTTTTTATCTTTATTTTAGAATTTACATAAAATATTTGATCTACAAGTCAAGTTTATTCCTGCACACATTTCTTGTTCAGAGGTGGACACAAAAAGGACAAAAGGTGCAACCCAAAAATCCCAGTGATGTATGCAGTAGTTGTTGAGAATATGAAGATATTTTTAATAATTGCAACTGTAAGCATCGTAATTTTAGCCATAATCTTGTCATTTGACTTTTGATTCTAAAGACACACAAAGGCAGTTTCGTCAGTCGTAGCTAAAAATAATCAAAAATGCCTGATTGTGTGTGATTTTTATTTTTATTTTTAGTACCTGAACCCCAACCTACTGGCTGTAGTGACTGAAAGCACAGATTTGCATCAGGAGCGCAGTTTTATCGGAATCCTACTGATCGATGGTGTGACTGGTCGGATCATCCACGAGGCAGTTCAGAGAAAAGCCAGGGGGCCGGTTCATGTTGTGCACTCTGAAAACTGGGTTGTGGTAAGACTGATGCATTTATAAAATATGACTTAATGAGATTAATGTGACCCTACTGAACCTACCGTGTTCTGTCTGCGTCCGACTTCACAGTATGAATACTGGAGCACCAAGTCTCGCAGGAATGAGTTCTCTGTTATTGAACTCTATGAAGGGATGGAGCTCTACAACAGCACAGTGTTCAGCTCTCTGGATCGGCCTCATGCTCCTCAGGTGCTTCAGCAGTCTTACATTTTCCCCTCATCCATCTCCACCATGGAGGCCACCCTGACTGAGAAGGGAATCACCAGCCGCCATCTGCTCAGTAAGATCTGAATTCATATATTTTCTTGAAAATAAACAAACATTATGCTAACCTGTTGCAACACGCCTTTTTTTTTTTTTTTTGGATCGTCACAGTTGGGTTGCCATCTGGAGGGATTATGTCTCTACCAAAGATGTTTCTCGACCCACGCCGGCCAGAAATCGTATCCGAGCAAAGCCGGTGAGTCTTCTGGATACAACTGGTTTAAAACGGAGCTCTTTTTGTTGCCTGCTCCCACATGTGCGTCTGAGCTGTTACTCTTCATCTCCAGGGAAGAGAACTTGATACCGTACGCACCAGAGCTGATCATCCGTACGGAGTGGTTCATCAACTACAATCAGACTGTATCAAGAGTGCGAGGTATTTACACGGCCCCCTCTGGACTGGAGTCAACCTGCTTGGTGAGTCTGGTCTCAATATTTGGACAAAAATTAAAGGCCTTTTTGTGCTGCAGCAGCTTTTTTTTGTTTGGAAGTATTTTTATTGAATGAATTGCCACTTTAGTTGCTTATCTTTTAGAATACCCATATGTATTTAACATAAAACAAATCTAAACATCCACATTTTGGTACATTTTTTTTTAAGTGTTATAATAATTTTTATTTTTATTTCAGGTAGTGGCATACGGTCTCGACATCTACCAGACACGCGTTTATCCCTCAAAGCAGTTCGACGTGCTAAAAGACGACTACGACTACATGCTGATCAGCAGCGTACTCTTCGCTCTCTTCTTCGCCACCATGATAAGCAAACGCCTGGCAGAGGTCAAACTGCTCAACCGGGCCTGGCGGTAAATCCGGTCTCCCTCATCCTGCACCTGAGAGCCCCACGGCTGCACCGAGGACCTCGGTCCAAGAAGATGAGACCGCCGAGTCCAAGCCGGTAGAAAAACACAGGCCAACGTTCAACAAGGCCCACAAGAAATTGCAGGGGACAGCCGGGAGGGGTTAGCTAATATTTTGTGTGTTTTTGTTTTTTAACTTATTTTGCAAAAAGAAGAAATTATTACACATTTCTTTTCCTTTTGTGCCACATCATTTTGATTAAACTTTTAACACATAGCCGAATAAACAAGCAAAGTTAGTGAAATATTTAAAAATTTCTGCAAATAAATAAATAAAAAGTTAGTTTTTAATTGGTTTATAGATCTTGCAGCAAAAGTCTGCTCCAGTGGAAACTAATAATTGAGGAAATCAGAAACTACAGGAACAAAATAAAACTTGCAGCTTGTGAGCATGGGAAGGCGCAGTACCATACTTGAATGATTTTGTTTTTTAGCCTGCTGAATTGCCATAATTTTCTTTAATGGCACATGAACTGTGAAGTGGGAGATGAGATAAGAAAATGTTATTTTGTCATTGTAATGAATAATTTTACAGCTCTGTTACCACTGTCAAGATGTCCAACAGTAGCTTTCATTTTCCTGTTTTGATCTATTAAATTGTTTTTTTTTTAACCCCACTGAGTAGTTTTCTTCTCTCCAAAATTGTAAAGAAACAACTGTTAAAACCTGAAACAAAAACCCTTGAAAAAGAAAAAGTAAATAATTCAAGGAATAAGTTATTTATTTCCATAAATACAACTAAAACAAAACAGTTATTTACTTTTGACAATGATAAACTTGAAGCCTTTTCCAGAGCCTAAACTTATGCTGAACCTTCACGAGAACTTCCAAGAACTGACGTAACAAAAAAAAAGTAAACATTAGGCTGACGTATGTGTGTGTTGTTTAATTGTTATTCCATCTACAACCTGTACTTTAAATGGAAGCGAAGTTGGCTGGTTCAGACTAAAACAGTGTTTTGTTTTTTAATAAATTTAAAAATGTTTCCATTTATCTTAAAGAAAAATTAGTTTAATAAAAGATTTTTTGCTTCACATCTAGGAAATTTTGTCAGTTTAAAAATGACTGTTCAGATGGCTAAATGTACCTTTTAATTTAAACATTTTCATGTTGGAATCTGTTGGTCTAAACCAAAATCTGTTAAAAATAAAAATTAATTTACAAAAAAAACAAAAAACAGTCGAGAAGATAAAGTGAAACTCATGAGGCAGATCAGGTTAAACATATTAATTTACTTCCATGTGTGTTATGCTGCTGAACATAATCTTCACTGTAACATTTAACATAAATATTTAAGTGAGAATGACTTCAATCTATAAATATATTAGAATTTTCAAGTAGCATTCTCATAAAATAAAAAAAAGGTAGCACAAGTGCAATGAACAGTTTAGTACAATCCCAGCTTGTACCTTGAATTATTCTCTGTTGTAGTAAAAACAATTTGAGCTCCGGCTGGTTTTAGTGGCACGGTTCTGTCCGAGTTAAAAAGTTAATACATTTTTACTAAACAAAAACAGCAGTTTCTCAGCTTGAACATGTGATGCAGGAGGTATATTATTTCTCTACTCTGTGAAAATATGATAACACTGTGCTGTACTGTGTTGTAGAAAGAAGAGGTGTCTACAATACTGACCGGTAAAATGTTCAGTCAAAAATCTCACAGTGACATTACACAACATTTAAAGAGTTTGTAAAACAAACAAACAAAAAAAACATTAGACATGTGAGTACCTGCTTTTACACACTGTGCAATAATGTACTTCTAAACAATGTCAGTCGCGGTTGTTCGCTTGTTAGGTTTAAGTTTCTATCTCTTCATCCAGGCGCCGGTACTTCCTGTCCGGTTCGGTTCACTCAAGAGTCTTTCTCGCCTCTCTGTCTGAGCCGGGCGGCCCGGCGGCAGCAGGATGTAGTGCGTGGCGCTGGCCTGTTTGCCGTCCTTCAAAATGGGAACAATACGTGGCGAGAACTGCGTGGGAGTCGGAGCCCTTTCACTCTGCGGTCTCTGCGGGGCCCTGCTGACGTAGTTTGGATTCGCAGCAAAGCTCTGAGTGACGGGCATCACTCCGTTGATGTAAATGGGAAGACTTTTGGGGCTGGGCGTGCGGGGCGGGCACGGTGGGACTAAAGGGACCCTCGGGGGAATTTTAGGAGGCTTTTCTTCCTCGCTGGCGCTCTTTAAACGAGCGGAGGGTTTAGGCGGGATGGGGACACGAGGGGGGATTTCTGGCTTTTCAGTGGAACAGGTTGTGGAGCTCGTGTTTGCTCGAGCAGGAAAACCTGACCAGGAGAACTGGATTCTGGAGGACTTGTGCCGTTCCGGCTCATGGCTTCCAAACACAGCAGACAAGACGTGCTGGTTGTTTTCTCTCTGTGAAGCAAAGTGTGGGAACTTGGGGTTGTTGGCTCCAAACCTGCCTCCTCCGCTCATTGGCCTGTCCTCTCTGCTGGGCCAAGAGAAAGCCATGGATCCGATCCCAGACCCCACATCCCAAGCTGAGCTCTCCCTGTAGGCATAATTTACCTGGCCGCAGTGTTTGTTGCTGCCTCGACAAATGGCCTTCGGGCAGCTTTTAGGCAGAAGACTCTGGCGGTCACTGGTGAAGAATTCAACCTCGTTATCAGCCGCCTCATCGGACATGAACTCCTCAGGGTCGGGCAGAGGGGGGAGGGGTTTGGCCTCCTTCTGGTGGCCCCCAAACGCTTTTCGTTTCTGGGAGGAAGGGACCACCTGATCTCCCTCGCTGCGCAGCGCTGTGTTATCCGAGGTTAGGTGGTAAGAATCAGTGTAGAAGGGAAAATGGGAGAAGGAGATGTTGGCTGTGGAAAGGGAAACATACAATATATTAAAGAACAGAAAATCCTAAATTGTTCTTTTTTTCTTATTTAAGGTTTGTTATCTCTGTTGCTTCCTGAGGTCTAGAGAGAAAAAATATCAGAGGAAGAAACATAGAAAACAACTTCTAAGAAAAACAGATAAGGGGCAGGAAACTGGAGTAAAAACATGTTGGAAAAACAACCGGTAACCTATCACCCTCTTCGTCAAACATCAGCCACAACACCCTGATTAACACAGGAATCGTCACTCTCTGCAGAGCGGGCCACAATCTGGACTGAGCTTCCCATAACAGTCTCTGTGGAAACATCCGACGTGGCCCAGACTGCAGGAGCAGCTGGTGACCAACAGCTTCCCTCCTCCTCCTCTTCTATTGTGGAAAATACTAAACTTAAAAGTAATGTTTCAATGAAAAATAAAAAAAAAAACACTCACGGTTAAATTCCTTGGTTGATTGTTGTTGCTCCCTCAGGTTGTGTTCAATGTCGGCACTCGGGCCGAAGCAAAATCTGTAAAGCAAAACAGGTTAGTAAATCCATACCATACGTGTAAATCATCCCTGTGTGGAATCTGTTAGTCATTAAATGGTAAAAAATACAAATATAGCTCGTCTCTGTGGACTGAAGATGGGATCTCTTGGCTGACTTTTCTTATTTTGGACATTTTAAATGTTTTTTTGTATTTTTATTTTTATTGCTCATGCCCATGGGAATTATATAACTGCTTCTGTGTGTGTGTGTGGGGACCGTTTTCCAGAAAAACACAGCCTTGTGGGGACCCAAGCCTGGTTCCCATGGGTATAAAGCTGACTTTATGTGGGGGATTAGGTTTAGGACCAAGGTGTGAATTGAATTTAGGCTAGATTTAGGGTCAGGTATGTAATGGGGTGAATTAGGTTTAGGGTAAAGTGTCAGGGTTATGCTATAAAAATGACAGGAAAATGAATTAAAGTCAATGCAAAGTTCCAACAAGGAAAGACAAACCAACTTGTGTGTGTGTGGAGTTGACCTGATTCAAGACAGCATGCAATCAAACAAAAATGGCTACAATTCAAGTCAGTTTTACAAATATTGAGCTAAATATTTGTTTGGTAGTAGCCAAGCGTCATCCCCAGCACATAATCTGAGTGTTACCAGATTGTGCAAAACCATAATCTAAAACTTAGAAGTGCAAGGCACTGATTTGCAATCTTTCAAGAACTGTCAGTATAAAGAGAAAAAGTATTTTTACTCTCAAGCAAACTCATCATAATTTATCAGTTAAGCTTAAATTTCTTGTTACAAAATGTAATAAAATCCTTGTTTATATTTCGTTTTTGCTATTTTTAAGTACCATTTATTTTACCTGTTGATGTTCTGCTGTCCCCAGAAGTTGTTCTGATTTCCATCCATATTGTGACCAATATTGTTCCCTTACAACTCCAGCTTTATTAGATATTTAATGAGAGCTTCAGCACAGTTCGGCTTGAATAAATCCATCACAGGATCATTTTAGGCAGCGGTGAGCTGTTGGACAGACAAAAGAAAACCTGTTAGAGCTGGTGAGGTAGAGCATGAAGAAAACACACAATCTTTGATGTTAATGAGGTGTATCGGAAACCCAATCCTAAAGCCAACAAAAAATGTTCCTGAGAAAAAAAAATAATCAGGCTCACAATAAAAAAAGCATTACTATACATGAAAACCTTTATGCAAAGAAAAAAGTAAATCTCAATTTATAAAAGCTGTGTGACTTTTAGTGCAACAAAATGACAAATACGTAACTTAACCCCCAAAAATTATTTAAAAGATTAATTGATGACAGACTTTTACATTTTAAATACCTCCTTATTTCTGCTTGATGATCAGGAAATAAAACAGCCCAGTAAATGACTTCAGTCTGCTCTGACAGCTGTACAGTCGGATCACTTTGTAGTTCCAGCTTATTGCATAACCTCTGGGTCAAATGTGGGGGAGAAAGAGAGGAGGAGATTGGGGGGGGGGCACCCACTCCTAATGTCGCTTCCTCTCTTTGACCATGAAACACAGCAGTATCCGCCCTCACAACAGGAGCTGATTGTGCAGCATTCATGTGATGCTGAAACACCACATCTGAAGTAGAACCACAGCAGAGCGCTTAGACACCTAGGACTCGATTTGATCTGTTTTATTCATTAGATCTATCACAAAATGCTGCACCAATCAGCAGCTGAAAAAAGACCCTATTAAAGTAAAAAAGTTTGAGCCAATCAGAACATCTCCTCGAGACTGTGCCAGTTGTCTAGTTCTGAAAACATTTAGAATCCGCCCTGATCAATAAAGTAAAAAATGTCACGTTTAAACACAAACAGAACACATCTTAATGTCACGTAAACACCAGCTCGCTTCTCAAACCTCCTGCTTTGTTCCATGCCAGTCATCAGATGTCTGATGGATTCATGGTTTAAGTGGGAAGCAAACAATGCGGAGCACGCAAAGACAACCTCCTCTTCTACAGACAAAACAGTGTCTGATGAGTGTTTCTGCATATTAATGTCACCCTTAAACCAACTGTCTGTGGCGTCATTTCCACCCGTGAGCCTCGGCGATGGAAGCTGCTGAACATTTCAGAATTCTTCGGGCAATTACTCAGGGTTCATGAATGGAACCACTCTCAGCCATGAATGGGCCTTTGTGCCACTTTGATGCGGAGCTGAGCGAGCCTGAAAATACAAGTGAACTCTCCCATGAGGTTAGGACTTGAGATCTGCCATGGAGACGAGCTGACACGGCCGAAGCATGAGCCTGTGCCACACACCGCTCGCAGGAAGACCGCGAGCGTTGGCCCGAAGTGCAGATTGGAGAAAAAACAGTTTGTTCAAGCTTGTGCAGGAGCCCTGATGTGTCGTCCTTGGCAGCGCCGGCCGTCCTTTGTTCCAGGCTATTGGCTGAGCAAACCATTACAAATGAGCTAATTACTGTATAGTGCTTACATGAAAAATGTGCTTTGCATTAGAATACAATAAGTTACCTCAGTGCACAGAATATACTCATTTAGATACATGCATGAAGTGTTTGTAGGCCACAACTCTAAAAATATTCTAGAAAACAGCTGCCAGAACAGAATTTAAAGACTTAAATATCAAAATATTAAAAACTAATGACTTTGTTAAAGAAGAAAAATTTGTATTTAAAAAAACTAATCAGGTTTGTGGGAGGTTCAATCTGTGCTCAACTTAGTGTTTTATCAGAAGAGATGAAAATTTGTCTCAGGCAGTTTAGTCAAAACTCCTACACTGATAATGAAAAATACAACATACAGCAGTAAAATAAGAGGAAAGTGGGTTAATCTGGGATCACTTAATATTTGTCAGTTCACAACTAATTAGAAACATACTTTATAGGCCAACTAAACAAAGTCACTATACAATAAAATTTACAAAAACCTCAGAGCACAGTTTTTATAGCTACTTTGACATAGCTTTTTAGTATGTCAAATTAGAGTATTTTAGATTTTCTTGGTCTGAGAAAAAAGTCAGACTTTTAGTAAATTTAAAACTGATGGTTTGTAGAAAATTACACTTTTTAAAATTTAACCAAAAATGTGTCAAAATTGACTATAATCCACAAACTTGGCCTATAACTCCTCAATTAAACAAATTTATAAGAGTGTAATTAGTCTATAGTGTTTGCATATTATTTAGGATTGTTTTTAATTAGACCAAATAAACTAGACTTCTTTTGTGTTTTGCTATTTTTTTTATTTGAGTGTAGTTTTGTCCAAATAATTTAAATGTTCTTTGACGCCCTCTGTCGGCAGAACGTGGAACAGCCCAGCTCAGTCCGGACAGCTGAGTCCCGCTGGACGTAAAAAAGTCCTCTGGGTCGGTTTTTAACCCAAAATATATGAACAAAACGGTGCTTATGTTTCAAACAAAGACTCTATGTGCAAAACATGACATCGTTACCCACAAACTACTTTTAAAAATTAAGTTTCCATGCGGAGTTCCTGAGTTACTTCTTACTATTCTACAAACCTCCTGTTCATCTTGCTCAAGTCATTTTATTACACTTTTGTAAAAAAAAAAAAAAAAAACAACAAAAACAAAAGCTAATAAAAACTGTAAAAATCTGAATGTTTTACCATGAAATTGCTGATAAGTCCTCCTCCATAACGTGAAGTCTGCTTGGGTCGCTCCCAGTTCGGTCGAGTCCGGTATGTGTGTGAGAAGGAGCCGCGGTGTCCCAATCAGACCCGAACCATGTGCAACATCCTTCCTCTGTCAACAACACGGGGAGGTGAAACTGATTTTGTCAGAGTGACGCAGTTTTCCATAACGCCTTTTTAATTTAGTCCAACACCCTGAACAGAACCCGGTTCTGTAACTCCACCCAAAAACGCCTTAAAGGGGAAAAAATCCCCCTGTGGCTGCTCAAAACATCACAGCTTTCAAACTTATGGACCAAATATGTCTCAAGAATGACAAACCCAAACATACTGAAGGGTTCTTGCTTTTTAATGTCAGTGCTCCCCCTCATAATATTATTCATTTTTATTCTTATAATTCAAAAATAACATTCGGAATATACACAATATTTCTCATTAAAGGTAGCTACTGCTAACTATAAACTAAAACTTTTTTAACCCTTAATAATAAATGGTGTAGTTGATTTCTTTATAATATGCATTTCTGCAATGCGGGTACGCACTCAATGTAATCAAAGCACTAAGATGAATCTGTTTAAGACCACAAGTCAAGTGATTGTCTGTCGAGATGGGACATATGGCTCTAAAGGGAACCAGATCTTGTGGATATGTTGCTTTCAAAGTGCAGTTTAATTCTGAACATTATGTCGTATGACATAGAGCAAGGCTACTCAACAAAATTGCTCAGGGGGCCACAGTTACTGAAAGCCAACAGCGAGGGCGGCCGGGGGGGTTGTGGGGGGCGTTGCCCATAGGTGAAACACAGCAGTATGTAAAGTATTATTATCTTTTACCTTTTAGATTGGTTTGTTTTGTTGCATTACATTGCAGATTGTACATAAGGTAATGTTTTAATTGATTTTGTACTCTATCTTAACTTTTATGGTTGTGTTTTTTTTGTTTGTCTTTTATTGACCATTAATTGTGCTTCGATATCTGCGGTTTTAGGATTTTTTAATGTGAGGCTGTGAGTTTTTAAAGTGGTAAACAATGTAAAGGGCTAATAATAATAAAATCTGAGCATCAATACAAACCTACATTAAAATCTGACTTCTCGATCCCAAATTGCTCCTCCACAGATATTGTTATTGTTGACATATTTACAGTCACTTTGGCTGTTTTTAATAGGTAAAAAAGTGGTATTTGAGAGTTGTTCACAAATTTCTAATTTCTCTAAAAAGTATCAGTAGGCATATGCCATAGTTACTTTTCAGTGTAAAAATCCACTTTAACTGGTGGTAGAGGATTAAAAAGACTTAAATTCATCCACTATCAGTAATCTCTTAGTCTGTTGATAAACATCTGGTCAAAATTCACCTTTGTAATAATCCGCTGTAACTCTCAAATTTGCTTCATTTAAAGGTACGAGGAGAAAAAAAGTGCAGAACATTTGCAAAACATTGATTTTACCCATATAAAAAGAAATATGCACAACAGGAAACCTTCTGAATCAGAGCGGTTTTGTCTGTGTTGTGTAAAGAGAGTAAAGGCCGTGAGTTTTTAAAGTGGTAAACCATTTTTGGCCTGACCTGAGTGGGAGTAGAAGAGAGCGTGGGCGGACAGAGCGAGGCACAGATACAGAGGAACCAGTTGATTGGCAGCTCGGTCATGGTGGATAAAAATTTGTTTTTGAAGCCTGCATGTCAAACTCGACCGTCTGCATTCGTCTCCATCAGATCAATCTAGAAAACAAAAAAGAAACAACGGCGTAAACCCCCACACACACAGGGTCATATATGGATTAAGGAGTGACTGTAAATCATAAACCTATAAAACAAATACGGTATTGCGCAAATCACTAACTGTCCCCGACGTCATTTGTTTGCTCAAAGGAAGACTCATAGTTTTTCAAACAAATAAGCTTTGATTTCACGTTGAGCAATGAAGTGAGCAGCTGCACGTCACACAGGACAGAACAAATGTAGGCATTTGTGGTAGAATACAAACTAATAATGTCTACTTTTAATGCTTTATGTGAAGATATTTTCAAATTATTTCCACTGAGCTGAGATGAAAAAAAAAATCAAGCTGTGGGTGCTCAGGGCGACCCGGAGCTCTGAGAGTTGCCGTTGGGGTGGGCCAGTGTTTCATAGCCGAGGTCATTTCATTTCCTGCTCTCAGAGACCCCCGTCCCCTCACAGCTGTCAGTGCAGTCAGAAGCCCACCTTCCTCATCTGTAACCACCCCCAACCTAAGCCTTTTTTTCAAATCTGTGCAACATAGAAGAGAGAAAAAAACAAAAAGCAAGAGCTGACAGAGTTTCAGCTTCAACAACAGCCTGGTTAAGTTCCCATCTAACCAGAAACCAGCAGATGAAATTATGAATATCTGTGTAGACAAATATCTATTTCACAATGCCTCATGCTGGAACAGAGTATGAAGAAAGTAGGTGTTAACATGTGTTTTCTGTGGCCAATATATTTGCGTGGGTGGATGATGTGCTGACATGGTGACACAGGGAATTCTTGTATAGAGGAACCAGCTGTGGACAAATGTGTAATAGTAATTAGAGCACCGTTACAGGCCCATCCTCAAACATCACGCTTCGACCTTGCTTGTGTTTGAGTTTCACATTCTTTTCAGCTGTAATGCGGTCTCTCCGGTAAAGCTGTCGGGAACGGTGGTGACTAAAAAACACACACACACACTCACGCATTGCTAATGTGCGTGAGCGTGTCAACAAAAATGTTACATTTGCAGCTTTTGCAGGTTTAACCGGAACAAATTCATATCCACTGATTAAACAATGTTATATAAGTAGAATTCTCATCGTTCAACGAGGAGAAATTCTTGGGAAACTCTCTGATCTGATTTGTTGCACACCACTGTTTCCACCCACCACTTCCTGTAGTTTGACATGGAATATTTAGGTTTTAGTGTTGACATGAAACGCACATGCCCGAGTTTGGGATTAATACTGCTTCTTACGTGTAGCTACTGTTAAGTGGTTTTGTGGGGGATTTGAAACACACACCCTTTATGTAATCGTTTCAGGCTGAAGGATCTGAGGTCAGGTTTGACAAGTTGGAGGCGATAGGAAGGATCCGGGCTCCCCAAATGTCTGAGTAGGCTTTGCACCGCAGACCTTTGACCTCTTTCTGTGTGCCAAAAGCTGAGGCATCAAAAAACCATCAGCCCCTGTCAGGCAGGGGAGGACAAACTGATGAATGATGTGACAAATGATGTTTGATTGCAGAAAAGTTCAAGAAGATTAAGAACCAAAAAGAAAAGCTAATGTAAAAACATTATAGAACGCTTTTAAAGACCCAGCACTCACGTCTCTTCATGCCAGAGATTTGAGCTAAAATCATCTAAAGCTGAGAACGGATGGAGTTACAGTTCAAACCTTGCAAATGAGGGTAATCACTTGTAATATTGTGAGATCTGGCTATCTGTGAAACTGACAAAGTTAAAGCCAATTTTGGTTAAGTTTGATTAGCTGTGCCGGCCATCTTGAATTGGACTGTCTACAAATGTTGATTTTGTCTTGAGAATTTCACTAAAAGCTGTCCTCAAGTTTGTGAGATATTTTGTTAATGCTAGTTAATGAGCAGACACACAGGCAAAAACATTAATGGAAGTTAGTGATAAAGAAATACACTTCAAAAATCTATATACTTGAGGGAGGCAGTGTTATCCAGGCACATAGTTCAATTCTATACCACAATTAAGTAACTATATTACCTTCAGTTGTTCTGAAAATGCTGTATATATCAAAAATAAATTTGTCTTTGCATCATAGCCTACAAACGCCTAGAAATTGGCCTCTGTCTCTTTAAGAACCTCCTACCATTTCTGACACTCCCACTTCAACATGTCTTTCCAACAATGCTTCAATGTTTACAATCTTTCATAGGGAAAAAAGTCCAACCATTTTTCACAAACCGTGTCATTCTTAGGAATCGAAAAAAGAGGGTGGTCTCCTTGGCATCCAAGAAAACATTTGAAGGCATTTTTAATCCAAAAAGCACTGGACTGAAAAGTAGTCATCATTACATGTTTAACAGGTGTGCAGTTCTACCAGGTGTTTGCTAATTGTTGCTGTGGGCCAGGAGCTCGGCTGATATTGAGAAACATTGTATCATCACGCAGTAAAATCTATTGAATTTTGTATTGTGATAAAGCTGGTGATTTTCACCCCTAGAACCAGTTGAGAAAGACAAATGTTGGCTGGAAAACTGATGAATGAAGTGGCAACAATTAACTGCAATCCTAAAAAAGGTTCAAAAAATAAAATAACTGGACTTTTATTGTGAAGCTAAAGGTGTTTTGCTTCCTGTCCAGGAAGCTTTTTCAGTTAAACTGAGAAAACTCCCTGGATGGAAGGCGAAACGTCCAGTTGTCTTGTTTATAATAGTTTTTTTAAATTATTATTTATTACCTGGATGACTGAGAATCTTCACCATCACACAACATTTAAACACAGTGGAGTTTGCATTCATGGTGACATTACCAGTGATTCGCTGAATGTGATCTTATTTACAAGTAAAGTATAGGGAAGCTTCTCTAGCCATGATTTTAGGCCACATAGTGGGTCGAGGAGGAACATTTCCACAGATCTTTAAATTAGACATTTGGTTCATCAAGAGTGTCACTTTAAATATAGATAAGGCAATAAAATAAGGAGGTTTCACAACAGAAAAGGTTACAGATAATGAAGTTTTTTCTGTAAAAATGTTTTTGGAGGGTCAAATTAAAATGTATTGTTTGCTGAAACTGGTTTAGTTCAGCTCAAAAGGCAATGTTTTTCTCTGTAGGGAAACAAGAGTCAATATTTGAATGCTCCACAGCACTGGACACCTTGTTCCGAGGCCAAAGTTTTGTTTGATTTAGCACATGATGTGCAGGGTCAGCTCAAGCAGGGTAAACGGAAATGGGTCGAGTTTGGTCATGTTGTCTGATGTTTATTTAGAGCATCAGCGTGTTGTGATTTCATTGTTCACACCATATAATGAGCGAGTGGGGGGAGAGTGATTAGACCACGGCCCACGGATTTCTTCAGAAATAAGAGTTTTATCTGTCTTCCCTCAGAATAGCCTAAAATCCTGAAGCATGACAAAGTTTGTCTTTCTTTTTTTTCTCTCCTTCTTCCCACTTTAACATGCCTTTCTTTTAGTCTCTCACCTTACTTTTATCTCCATCGTTTCCTGTTGAGTCATACACACGGAGCCAGACTGCACCATGTTTTACAGTTTACTGCTCCCTTCTCTGCTTTCCTCCTCCACTTCCTTGCTCACTGGTGCCTGTCTTGTTCAAAGGAATAACGCCATGTGACGTAGTCAAAGACCTCCAGCAAAAACACACTGTCTGGAAACAGCCGGAGTTTAAAATAATAAACAGATCCAGATGCCTGTTCTTGACAATGTGACCTGATTTATTACCTTGAGGATAAAAGGATTATTAACTTGGCTGATATTTTACCACCTAATTGTCCTCAGTCTGTGTGATGAATAGGGAACAAAATACAGCTTGGAGGAAAAGACATTGTAGGAAAAAAAACTAAAATAAATCTTTGTGAACATTTTAGTCACTGAAAGAAAATTCCCACTTGGAAAATATTTTTGCATTGCCAGCTTGTATTTGTGGATGTGCCCTAGAGTGGGAGGAAATGACGATGCAGTGAGGTAAGAGCTTGTGTTAACCGTATTAATCGTACGCTTGTGTGTGAGGGAAGGTTGAGGGCAGGGCACGGAGAAACGAAAGGGTTGAGAGGTGGATGGGTTGAGTCACTAATACAGCTGCTGACTCAGTTGGCAAACTTGTCTCCAGGACTAAATCACCAGTGTATGTGGTATTTTATGTGTGTGCGTGCATGTGTCTAACCTGTTTTTGCGATGATGATTTATTAAAGAGGACAAGGAAAGTCCTTCAGAGCGGCCTTCGTCACCCTAAGAAAACAGGAAGGAGTTGAGAATATTCTATCTAAAATATGAGCTTTTTCTTTGCTGTGAGAGGTCTTAAAGTTTTATAAAATCGTAGCGAATATTTGCAGGAGTAGGCACAGTGAGAGATGTCGCCTCGCAGCAAGAAGTTGGAGTCTTTATTGGTGGCGTGGGTTTTCTTCGGGTACTTTGGTTTTCTGCCACAGACCAAAAAACAGACATGTGAGGTTAATTGATAACTCTAAATTGTCTTTGGGGGTGACTGACAGTGTGAATAGTTGTTTGTCTCGTGTCCCTGTGATGGACTTGAGACCTGCCCAGGGTGTCCCTTGCCCCCTGCACAGTGATCGCTGGAAATAGTCTGCAACCAGCTGGGGGAAAAAAACAGGTGTAGAAAATTGAAGGATGTTTGAAGGAGTGCCCATTTGCATCATTCTCATAATCTTGTTCTGGCTCAAGGTCAAAAGTTTCTGTGATTCAATCATTTCATCAGTTTTCTCAACACTCCCATTTTTTAAGTCATCGTATAAGTTCCACAATCCAATCCTCAAAGCAGTGTGATCCAGCTGGGATTGTGGGTCGTACTCCAGAATTAGTCATCCTTGCATGTGTTGCAAAGTCCAGGAATGGTGCTGTTGTAGACATTATTGTGCTCTAAGGGCAATTAAGGGCAACTCCCTCCATACCGGAATGTGATGTTCTGATAAAAAAAACTAGAAGGTCATTTAAGCTGCCTGTCATCATAAAGTGTCTATGATTGTAACAGCATGAGTCACACTGAACCGGAAAGATAATGTGCATGAAGTTCCCTTTGCTTATTGTTCAAGTCGTATTAAATAGCGAAACTGAATGTACCCTATACACAGTCTAATCACACACCAGCTGTGGTTGTCCTTGTTGAAACAACAATCTATTTTTTATGTAAAATAAATAACTGGTACTGTTTCATACAAGAAAACTTCCCTCAGGTGACTTTTTGGGTTATGCAAACACTTTGACTAAATGCTAAATTTATAATAAAATCTTTCAGGCATCCAGTGACATGTATAATTTTATTTAAAAAATAGTTTTAATATTTAAAAATGTAAAATGCAAAATGACAACAAAAAACAACTTTTATTTAAAATGCTGCTTCCAGACGTGTGGATCAATTTACGTTCCTAGACCGGTGTAAAGTCCAGCAGATTCTCATGTTTTTTGATAAAGTTTTAAAATCAAAATAAATTAAAATAACAACAAGCAAAGGAAATAAGTAAGTCAGTAAAAAGCTAATATACATTTAATACAGTAAGAATACTCATTTTCCTGTCTTATCCTTTTGTTTTCTAATGATGTTGATTCAATACAATCGTATTAGCATTAGCCAACTAGCTTAGCTAGCGAGGTTGAATGTTAATCCTATCCGAAATATTGATTGTTATTAATGTTTGAATTATGAACGTTATTTCAATCATTTCCACATCATCAATAATGGACGTTTAGATATAAATATAATGGTTATATACTTTCATGTTTCCATAAGTTAATACTTTAGCCTCGGCTAACATGAATATTTCTTAAAGTATACAGTACAGTGAAAATGCTATTCTTGATTAGAACAGAAAAAATAAGTAGGTCCTCTGGACGGGTTTTTCCAAGAGACTTCTTCAGCCTGAGAACTTTCAGGAGAACTCAGCCTTATCAGCACTGCCTCCACATGGTGGACAAACAGGTTGGTCACATGCAAAAGAGGACCATCAGCCTAACAATAGGTCGTTAGTGCCTTGATTGGCTCTATTCCATTGGAACACAAGCTAAGAGTCATCAGGACTCTATACCACAGAGCAGACAGTGTCCCCACAAACCCAAGAGCCAGGGAGAAAGAGAAGTCACACACAAGATAGGCCCTGGAGCAGTGTGGTTATCCTGGTCTTTCCTGGAAGCAGACAAGAAGCCAAAACAGGATTCCAGGCAACCACCAGGTGAAAATGAAGACCCCAAACCCAGGCCCAAACCAGTCGTCATTTTGTTTGTTGCAGGAGTTTCAGAGAAACTTAGACATTTATTCTCTAAACATGACGTCCCAGTGGCTTTCAAATCCCAAAACACATTACGGCAAAGATTGGTTCATTCCAAAGATCCAGCTCCCCGGCACAAACAGAGTAACATTGTGTATGCTGTTCAGTGTCAGGAGGACTGTGATCAGTTA
>JARVJO010000024.1:18550905-18562884 GCA_031762555.1 Cynodonichthys magdalenae | reverse complement strand
TCCTTCCTTCCAGTCTAGCTGTTGTCAGATAAACGAACTCGGAGAGATCAGAAAGGCGAGCCACAGACAGAAATACCTGATCTCAACACTGTCTTGTGTGATAATTAAAGAGTAACCATTCTGACACATACAGATAAAAATAACTAATAGGTAAATTACAAAGAGATTATCATATATCTTGTAAACTGCTTTAACGAAGCTGATATTTCTACCTGTTTTGTCCCATACGAGTACCAGAACCCACTGTTTATCATCCGTGTTGATCCACGTTTATCAAACGTAGAATGACGTTAGTGAGGTCAAGACTTCTTCGGACAAAACCTGCCAGGAAACACCTCAATAAACATGCCTTGGTTTCACGACGCCAGTGTCCGCAAGATCCTCTGCTGCATTCAGGGTGCCTCGTAAATTACACTGTTTTACAATTAACACAGGGCTTTCTTTTTTTCTTGGGGGAGGGTGCATCTTGCTCTAGTCTCGTCCCCGTAAAAAAATACACATGGCTGTCTGGTACTAATATACATGATTTTACAAAAACATACCTTTTAAATAATTGCTAACATAAACATACCATTTTTGTGCCTTGTGTTTTACATTGTCGGATACATGAAACATATTAGTCTAATTAATAACATGTTTTTTCTAGTTACACATTTTAGTATTTTTATTACTATAACACTTGTTTATTTTGTTTTGGAAGGGCACATCTCAACAACAACATAAAAAGTTAGGATCCGCAAACAAACAACGACAAACGTAACTTCCTCCGGATTTCGGATTAGTTCGGCTCCGACCGGTGGTCACGTGATTCAGTAGCATGACCTCGGCTTTCTAATGTACGACAGCTGCAGCTAAATTTTACACAAGATAGATTATTGGATTGTAACTTCTTCGAAGCGATAAGTCGTTTTTTTACCAACAGATAAAGTTCAACAAAGGCCGGGTATTACAGGTGTACAACAAAAAGCCGCATTATTTTGTGTTTCTGGACGTTTTTCCCGAGTTAGCCTTCCGACGTTAGCGCGTTAGCTAGCATCAACATGAATATAGACAACATAAATCAGTCTGTTACTACAGGAGTTCCTTCAATGACGTCTTCAACTTCAAGTAATTGCATCGCGAATGATAATGTAGCAACCAGCGTCAGCAGCATTCCTTCAGCTACGAACAATGGTAACATTTTCTAAACTAATATCTGTTGCTAGTGTTGTGCTCACAATTAGCTTAAAGTGTGTTCAACACATCATTTGGGTTCGTTCTACACTATTTGAGTTTGGAATTTACTAAAGACCGTATTTTAATGCTTATTTAAAAATATTCCAGATTTGCACTAACACATTTAACAAACATGGCAAGAGAGCATACAGTTTGGGGTTCTGTAAAGTGAAAATGAAGAATTTGTTTATATCAGGCGAGATTAATTAAATTATTTAGCCTTAATCACACAACCCTGACCTTATCTTGGTATCAAAATTTATATTCGTAAACCAGTTGTATTTCACAAACTTTAACTGCTAAATCTTGGCAAATTCCAGCAACAAACTTGAAAAAAAAATCCCTTCCTGGAACAAGTGTTGCAAATTATTGTCTACTATTTAAAAAAACTGATTTTGACACACTGTAATTGTCTTGTTTGTTCATCTGTACGTGTTCCTACTAATGAAACCTGAATGAATTAATTTACAGCTGGAGCCTCGGCTGCTGTGGCAACACCATCAATAGACTCTTCAGTTTCCAATGGTGTTTACCTTCCTGGTGGAATCACAAATGGAGACATAAAGCCTACCATCTCCACCACACCTCTGGCAGATTTCCTCATGCAGCTGGAAGATTACACTCCCACAGTAAGTCGGTCAGCTTAGTGATGGAGACACATCATCTTAAAAATCAGCACAGTTTTCTTTTGGGTGATTATTATCATTCAATCTAGATTTTTAGTGATATGAGAAAACTTTAAAAGTTGTTTTGACTCTCCTATTATTGCAACATCGTAGTAAACATGTTGACATATTGTTGACATTAATAAGATGAGTCAAATGGTACTACAGTGAAAAGTAATACAGGCTGAAAGTGGTCAGAAAGAAATGACTTTTTTTCTATTTTGCTAATTACTTTATCATTTTTATAAATGATGTTCCTTTTGTTGTTTTTTTTTTTTTTTTTCAGATTCCTGATGCAGTTACAGGCTATTACCTCAACAGGGCAGGCTTTGAGGCTTCTGATCCACGGATGTAAGTATAAGATGTGGGGGCTACTTGAAGCACTTTAGTTACATCCTCAGTAGAGATCGACTGATACAGGTTTTTGAAGACCGATACAGATTATTTTGACATCAGTCTAACCGATACGTCCATTTCTTTTCTTTTTTTCTTCTTTTACTTTTGTGTTTGATTCACTAAATTAAAATGTTTACATCAGACTCTTCTATCACAGTTTATTTTTCACAAAGTTCTAAAAATGAGGTAAGAAAACAATATTTTTTTTTTACTTTAATAGAATTCGTCTGATCTCCCTGGCTTCTCAGAAGTTTATCTCCGATATTGCAAACGATGCGCTTCAGTACTGCAAAATGAAGGGAACAGCCTCAGGAAGCTCCAGAAGTAAAACAAAGGTGAGCTGATTCCATCTTCAACCTCAAATCTGTTCCTGTCAGGAATGTCTTGTTTAATCAGTTTTATTTTTATTGGCAGGATAAGAAGTACACTCTGACGATGGAGGACCTGACTCTTGCTCTTTCTGAGTATGGTGTGAATGTCAAAAAACCTTATTACTTCACTTGAAACCCTTTCTTCAGTGCTTTTGTTAGTAACAAGCTCCCTTCTGAGTCTGACATCACCTTTTATTGCTAAATGTTTTTCAACAATAATTTGAAAAATCCATTTTCACTTTGCAGTTTGACATTTTCTGTGAACCTACATTTGTGTTTAGTTAAACTGTGGAATTTTGTTTGTCGTGGAAATAAAATCTTTACCACATGAGTTCTGTGACATTCTTGATGCACTTTGAAAGGCTTATTCTTTTCTGATTGACAGTACAACAATTAATCTTCTGTAGGTTTGTTTTAAATATATGGACAAATACTCCTGGTATACTACTGGTATACTATAATACTGGTTCTAAAAATTTCCATTTTTACAAGAATTTAGTCCCGGTATTGGCATGATTTATCGCTATATTTCATTATCTGTGTTGCTTTGTGGTCTGTTGAACGCATGACATTGTATTGAGCCAAAAATTACTACTTTTCTGTTATTCTGTCAGACAATTTGTTTCATTAAAAAAATAAAATAAAATTTATGCAGTTGATTTCACAAGTTTGAAACGTGTGAGAACCGCAGACTTTGAGCCTAAAATCATAAATTTAACATCTTTAAAACAAGCATAATGGTTACTTGCCAATGTTTTAGTTTATAACAAATTTTTAGAACCATTTTTTAAGTTGTATAATGCGTAACTCAACTAGATTATAAATTGTGTGTCAAATAAAAAGGCTGTTTGTAAATTATGTAAAGAGCAGTGCTCTCGCGATTGCGCGTTTTGTCCACGGGAAGAATTTTGTCCCTAATTGCAACTCGTAACATGTCTCTCGTGAGCCACCGTATGTTCCATCTGCGCATGATCCGTGCGTTCAAATGAGTTCCTTGTACTAAATTGTAGATTTATTTTATTTTTTAACATTCAAAGAAACGGTAAAAGCGCCACAATGTCTGTTCAGGCAACAAACCCCAACAATCCGATTGTGTTCTTCGATATTACCATCGGAGGACAGGTAAGTGGAAGAAAACGACTTTATTTCTTTGCTAAAACATTTTTAAACGTGGAACAGAACAACGTCGTGTAATGAGATGATGTTTAATAATGAACCGAGATGACTAATTTCCAACTACTCTCTTTTTAGTTAGTGTATCATTCATGAGATTATGCGTTTCTCCTATTGTAGTTTTTACTGCTAAGAGCTACTAGTGTTTTTATGAAAGGCGTGGAGATTGCCTAGCCTTGTTCACAAGAAGTTACAAGTTTTGCTAATTAAAATAAAAAAAAAAATTGTTATTTTGGATAATCCTAGGTTTGATTTAGATATATTTTACTCTAAGTTTTCATTTGATGTATTAGGATTTTTTCCTGATTCTTTTAATCATTTACTTAAAAATATAACATACCCGTACACACCACAAATTTAAATATGACCAGGACCTCATCATAAAAGCAGTTTATGCATTCAACAAAAATAAATGTTAAATTTACTTAACCAAATTGTGTCAACTGGTTTCACTAAACCCAGTTGAGTAAATGTAAAGCTTTCTCTATTATTGTGAGCAGTTTTTATTTTACTTTTATTATCAGTGAAGTTAATTTTTACTATAGTAATTTTCTGTTAAGGTATTTTTAGTTTTACATAGTTTTTTTTTCCAAGTACTTTGTACACCTCCGATCAAGGCCAGTCTCGTGTTTTTCCTGCGTTTATTTTGACACCAGGGGGCGCTGTTGAGTCTTTACACCAGAAGAATGAAACAAAAGCATAGTGCAGTGGTGTCCAATTCTGGTCCTCATGGGAAGCTATCCTGCATGTTTTACTTGTTTCCCTGCTTCAGCACACTTGATTCAGTGACTGAACCACCTCCATTTTTAACAGAAGCCTGTTAATCACCCATTTAAATCAGGTGTGTCAGAGCAGAGAAACCTCTTAAAGATGCAGGATAGTAAGGACCAGGATTGGACATAACTGGTGTAAAGGTAGGTGGGGTGGGGGTGACAAACACGCCAATAAATGTTGATCAAACCCAGGCATTTTTATTTAACATGTCTTGTTATCTCCTAAAATACAGCAAAAGAAGTCACAAACAGCCAGTTGCTGTTTTCAGCTTTTTGTGATTATTAGTGTGCATTTCATGGGCACTATTGATAGATCCCTAATACTCCTGTATACTTGATTTTATTGCAACTATTCAAACTTCTGCAGTCTCAACTCCGTTATGCAGCAAAGGTCTAGAGATCACAGAAGCATAGATTGTTCCTTCCAACATTATAGGAGTATAAAAAGCTTATTTTTATGCAAAAGAGGCTGCACCAGTGCAAACAAAGTTTACAGTCTCAAAGTATAACATTTTATAATTTAGAGCAGGGCTAATAAACTAAATTGCTCTGGGGGCCACAGTTAATGCCGACCAACAGCACAGGGTTCGAACATCCAGGAATTTAAGTCATGATGTAAATAAACCAAGTATTACAAAGATCTGTAACCTTTGAAAACCGTATCAAAAACAAATTGTGCAATTATGTCTCCTGTTCAACACAAATATTATTTTGTCATCTCTGACTTCCCAAATTTTTAAACCAATTTTATTTTCACTTTTATAGTTTTGGCTTCATCTGCTTGTAGTTTTAACTGTCTTGGATGTTCATAGAAACGTTTTTTACCAGCTTCTAGCCAGGATTCTGACATTTCTGTAGATACAACACATGTTTATGTCTAACTAAAAAACGTACAGTTACAAAAGTAGAAAACTGGGGGGTTGGGTTTATGAAATGAATGAACCAATTGGCAAACTTTGGTCACTCGCAGGCCGAATGTGGCCCGCGGGCTGCCAGTTGAATAGCCCTGATATAGAGGTATAAGTTAAGCTGGAACAAGTAACACTGAACTACAACTAGTAGTACTAATATTAGTAATGGTATTCATTGTAGTAAATATATATATATATAATATAATATTACTAACATAGTAATTGTGTAAAGCACTAGTAATGCTATTAATTCTAGTACTATTTTAAAACTAATACTAAGTATTAGAAGTAGCAGGACTTTTCTGAAATGTATAATTACAAATATATACAAACATAATATATATTTTAGTGCATATTATGTACACATTATGACAGCTGGTATCTGGAAGTATGATTGTATTGCATGGCAGCCCCAGGGCAGCTGTGGCTACACTGTAGTTTACCATCAGTGTGTGCTTGTGTCCAAATATGAACAGGTGAATGATTGAAGCGTAAAGCACTTTGGAGTCTATAGGAACTTGATAAAGCACTATATAGGTCCAGGCTGTTTACCTTTGTACTGTAACTTATAAAAGGAATTTGTTTTGTTTTAATCAAAGTGTTTCTGGTGACTTATTACTTCCTCTAGTATTTAAAAGTTGACATTTGAACAATAGCATCAGAACTGTCATTGATTTATAGAGTGGAGTGGTCACATAATACAGCTGTGATCCCAAAGTGTGACCATAAGTTACAGTGTAACTTATAAAAGGAGAGTGGATATTTAAACCAAACTATTTCCGGGGACTTTTTGCTTCCTTCTTGTTGTGAAAATGAACATCTGAACACTGACATAAGAACTGATACTGAAATAACATCACAGAACTATAATCCTGGGTTCAATCTCCGGTTTGGACCCTGGGGTTTTTCTGTGGGAAGATCGCATGTCTGCTTCGTGTCCTGGTGGATGTTTGTGGCACCATTTTATTTTATTTATGAATAAATGAAAGAGCGAGTTATAGGAATATGACACAAAACAAGTTCATTGAAAGGCTGAACATTAAATCTGGTTTTCCACCTTTGAATAATTACCGTGATCTTCTGTTACGGTTTCACTTGCCAAGTTGGATAATTTTCATGACTCTTAACTATAAACATTACAGCTCACATGCTTTATCATGCTTAAACTTTTAATTTTTTTTTTATTTTACCGTTTTTTTTAACGAGGCAAATTCCATTGAGATCACAGATCTCTTTTGTAAGGGCGGCCTGGGCCTGAAAGCATATTGTACATATATTTGTGCTGTAGGGAAAACCGGATTACCTGGAGAAAGCGCACAAAGAGGACATGCAAACTCCGCAAAGAAAGACCCCAGGTCCAAACCGAGGATTGGATCCAGAACCTTCTCGCTGTGAGATGTCGGTGCTAACCACTGAGCCGTCTCGTTGCCATGCATGTATGCGTTATAAATAAATGCATCAGTTAACTATTCTCTGAAACGGCAGTAAGGTTAGATTGTATTTTTTTTATTTTAGGGGGAAAAAAACAAAACATGCTCTCAGGGTTTCATATTGATGTCTTTATTTTACAATCATGTAACAAAGTCAAAAGAAAATGCATTTCCTTCACTATTGCAGCATTTCACTGAAGCTTAAATAGTCTTGAAGCGTGCACAATTATTTACAAGTCAAACCTCTTTCTTTTAAACCTTTATAAAAGCTGAACGGTGCAACCCTTTGCTGCACAGCTTCGAAGATTCAAGTAGTGCATTTTGCCCCTCCAGAGTTATAGATGCTTTGTAAAATGAGCTATGAGTCAAGTGAAGCTTTTATTTACAATCATACAAGTCTGAGCTGTTGACAGATGTCGGCTCATTTTCACGAAGTCTTCACCTTCATATCTGAACTCTGGGTAGAGGAAATAAAGTCAACATTTTTTTGGCATCTTCTCACACATAGAGCAAAGCGTTTTTGTTTGTTTGCGATGGATTAAGAACGGCTATAGGGACGTCAAATTCTGTCGTGCCTTTGCTCAAATGCCAGTAAATCTGCCACGAGCACACATTTTCTGGTAGGTGGATATACGGGCCTCTAATCTTGCTCTTCATCCAGAAGATCAGCCCAACCAGGAAGCTGTTGGTGCACTCCAGCCACAGAAGATTAACAGAGATGTAGGCAGGTACGGCGAAGCCACAGAGCAGACAGGACACGGTCACAACGAGATACGGCATCCAGAATAACAGAAAGCCCAGCGTGAGACTGAACCACAGAGGCGGCGGTGACCAAACACTCCTATTCAGAAGTTTCTCCTCTTTGCCGTTTGTTTCCAATTTGTGAGTCGAAGTTGAAGACAAGAACAGGTCGCTTGTGATTTTCTCCTGTTCCTCCTGAGCTGCATAGATCTTGTCAGCCTCTTTCACCCACTGGGGGATTCTTGAGCAAAATGGCAGCATCGTGAGAAAAGTCACTGAAAAAAGTCCCAAAATGACAGCCGTGATCGACATAGACTCTTCCACCCTACAGACCAGCACCTTGATCCGTGTCATGTAATCCAGCTGCACTGGTTCTGAGTGAAACAACCCAAAAGCATAACCGAGAGCTGCTATCCACACCAGCACAGTCAGGATTACATTCTTGAGCAGCTTGCAGAGGTCACTGTGATTGCCCAGACAGGTGTCGTGCAAACAGTAGTCTAAGAAACCCAGAAACATGATGGGGAGTGGCAGCACTCCGTACATTGCAGAGGCTTTACCCAAGAGGAAGCAGGCTGAAGAAAAAGATCCTTCAGCTCCTAGGAACCATACGATTCCCATAAAGAATGTGAGCAGGAAGTCGGCCAGTACGATGGACGTGCTGCACACACTCAAAAAGAATGTAAACCGTTTCGGGCAGCAGGCGTAGAAGACGGCTGCATCCAGTCCAAACTTGAAAAGTAAAAGCCAGAAATACTTCTCGTTGTTGTTTCTGTGATGTCCAGAAGCCGTCTCCCATTGCTCCAGGACAGCCATCATCTTTACAGTTTGGCTGTTTTCCAACGACGGGAACAATTCTGGCAGCATTTACGTCGACAACACCGGTCTGATTTCAGTGGTAAAGAAATACTCCAGACAATCCTGCAAAAGCAAAAATATTGTTTTATAGATATATATATATATATATTTTTTTTTTTTTATAAAATAAAGTTTTATTAGAAATTTAAAATATAAATACATGCAGTTGAACTTTACCCAGAACGTCTTTACTTAAATAAGAAAATGAAATCAATTTGCATTTTGTCAAACACTAAATATCCCATCAAAGCTGATTAAAGTCGCCAGCTTCACGATGAGTCGAACTTTATAAGCATCATAGATCGTGCACACTTATTTTTCACAGCATAGAGTAACTCAGTTCTGTTTAAC
Source organism: Cynodonichthys magdalenae (assembly GCA_031762555.1). Lineage (NCBI taxonomy): Eukaryota > Metazoa > Chordata > Actinopteri > Cyprinodontiformes > Rivulidae > Cynodonichthys > Cynodonichthys magdalenae. The sequence goes on along the minus strand of JARVJO010000024.1, from coordinate 18,554,000 downwards.
AGGATCACATCAAATGTACAACTTTTTATAACAAACTAATAATAATTTCATTTATATATATTTGTGTGTGTTCAGTATTTTCCATTTGTCACAATCCTAAATGAAAAAGTTACCTTTGATCACTGAAAAATAAGGTCAGAGCTGTGATTTTACTGCTTTTGTGTTCTAGAACATGTTGCCGGTTCTGTTCCTGCATAAAAAATTGGTAAATGTGGAATGATAGCATGTTTAGTTATCAGCCAAACCTTCAGTTTATTGGTGTTTGAGGTTAACAATTGACTATGAATGCATGCATTTATGAATGGATTTCTGTAAATAGTTTCTTTATAATCTTGCAGTTTTCTATTTCTATTATGCAGAAATTAGGATAATTATTTATGCATATTTTACTTGATTATTATCATTGTAAATAAAAATTGGAAGAACTGTTTGATAAAGAAGTGCTCAAAGTCACATCTCGTGCGATTGTTCGACATTCAAACTAGATGTCTTTATAGAATTTGACTCTCTGGTGTGTTTCTTTTTAAAAACTTTCAAAGTAAAACATTTCAGACACTGAAATCTTCTGATTAGAGCTTGTTTGCATTTCCTCACAGCCTAAACCAAAAAGACATTGCCTTGTTTGGAGAAATTAAACGTTGCAACACTGGCGTTAGAATTTAAATCTGCAAACACTGTTGACTTCCTAAAACTCTTTAACACCAACTTTTTTTTACATTTGATTTGTCTCCTATCTACTGTTTAAAAAAAAAATTCTAAGTTATTGACTTTTTACTGCAGTTGTTTAACAGGATAAGCCGAAATTTACATGAAAAACCTTACATTATCAAAACTGACACTTAAAATTTCATGCATTTGCACGTACTGTCAGCACAAAATATTACAATTTTGCAGATGTTTTTAAAACTAATTTTCATTTGACATCCTCATAACAGATTTAATAATAGAAACTTCTGGTGCAAATACTTACCTCTACAGCACAGGTATCATCAAACCCTTTAATTTGGCATGACTTCAATAATATCTGTTCACAGCATGGTTCTCTTACCAAACAGAGCGGTGTTTCTGCCACAGCGCGTCTCTGCTCAGGGTTTTCCAGGTCTGGTGGGTTTCAGTAGACCGGCTGGTCCAATAAGATGTTGCTCATGTTTCACCTGAAAGACTGGAACTGTTTTCAGGTGGAGCGTGTTCTTATAGACATCGTGGCTCCACCTTCCTGTTTTAAATAAACATTTCTACCAGACACACCTTTCATGTATTCAAGGAATTCAGTCTCATTTTCACTACCATGAATCCGAAAGGTAACTTCTCGTTCATTTGCATGTCCCACAGCAGACGGCAAAACATAGGCTGTGCTGAGAGTAGGTGTGGACGGAGCCTCGCCCTTGCAGTGTTTTGTTTGTGCGCACCGTGGCCATCTATGGTTTCAGCTTTTTTCTAAGAAAATGACGCCATCGCTGAAGGATGTAGGTTTGAAACGATTTCTCAAAAAAATAGCTCTAGCTGACAGGTTTTTTTTTTTTTGCTTTTGTTTGTCGACTGGCCTTTTAAAGATGCAGTTCAAATCTTTTGAAGTTGGTTGTTGTGAAAAGGCTGTAATACCTGCGGTGGACAGCACTTTGAATGACCTCATTTTGAGAAAAGGATAATAGGTCTGACCTAATTGGTCTTGAGCTAACAGCCAGTTTAAGTGGGGTTGAGACAGAATGGCATTTCTGCCGTTTCAAAACAGCTCGGGTTTCAAAAGTCTTCCACAGGCCATGCAAAGCCCTTTTTATCGCCCACTTTTGAAGGTGTTTTGTTTTTGTTTGCAGCATAAGAAAAATATCAGGAATGGATTTTAAAGACTCCTTTTAGAAAGAAGTCATTGGGTTGGCACCTATAAATGATCATCATTTGGAGTTGATCTGATTCAAGATGGCTGCCACAACAACAGTGATCTTTCAAACACAAAAATTGATGTAACTCAGCCAATTTTACAGATGTTGGCACAGTAGTAGCTGACAGTCTGTCGCAACACATACTCCAAGCTCTAACTGATGGTGCAGATTATTGCACGCTATTTCCAAGGTTTGACTAAAATGTTTAAAGCTCCTGCATCAAAGGCAGCGAGCGAAATGCATTCCTTCAGGCAAATACAAATCTATGCATTGCTGTAAATGTTCTATATTTAAAGTTCCCCACAGTGTATGTACTGTGCTACAGCTAGCTGCTGTCGTGCTTGAAAGTGACCGCAGAATAGTTTTCTTGCTGGTGTTGTTTCAAGATGGCCGCCGTCGGAGTAGCTCTAAACTTGTCATTCCAGTCAGAATTGAGCTGTTTTTAAAGAGTTCACTACAGCAGGTAGTATATTAATTATTTATTTAGAACTTTTTCACAGAGCTCACCTTCTAAAACCTGAACTGTCGTAACTTTACTCTGAGCTTTGTGAGTCTGCAGGAGAGTTCAGATGTTTGTTGGATGTCCTGGAGTTTGAATTCATTGGCACGATCGGCAGATGATCTTTTGTTCTGGTGTCAAATAATCTCCAGCGATGCTTCTTCTTTTTGCCTTCATTTGCCTTCCCGGAATTTCTTTATTTAAATTTCTTTATTTAAAAACTACCTGCCCTCGTATCAGTATCAGCACATCAACACAAGTCGTACTTCTTTGTTTACAAAAGTCCAGCAGTATCTGTTTCGTCATATATGCATGTTGAAAAAGGTGTTTTACCTGCTTTTTGTCATGTCAGACTGCAGCACAGCTCTTTACTGTAAAGATATTGCAACAATGTCATACGATCAAACCTTTTGTTTTACTGCACTTCCCTTGCTTTCGGTCACATTTTTTTCACTGTGCTGTACCGATTTGTGTTGAAAGATTGTGGTTCAGTCTCATTCGGATTATTTTTACAGTGCATATCTCAGAGTTGAAACAAAAGTGTTTGATGTTTGCTTTACATTTTCAAGAACTAGACAAAAATAAAGTCGTTTTTTTGGTTATCAGAGGTATCTGGTCAGTTTGCCTTTAGTTAGTGAATTAGGGGTGGGTAATAAAATCGATTCAGCAATGCATTGCAATTAATTTGTTTCCAATTCAATATCGATTCAGGAAAT
>JARVJO010000024.1:18526071-18545837 GCA_031762555.1 Cynodonichthys magdalenae | reverse complement strand
ACTTGGAACATTCCCCAGCGCAACTACTCGCTCTGCCCAGTTCGATCGGCAACGGGAGCGGAAAGAGGAAAGCTGAGAGCCCGAAGGCAGTAGCCCCCACCACCGCCGGCCCAGGTTACCATCTAGCACCGGGAAAAATATCAGAGAGCCGCCGCCGGCTGAAGCCATTACCAACGAGGAGTAACCATGAGCAGCGAGGCCGAGACACAACAACCTCCACAGCCTGCTGCGGATGCGGAGAGCCCATCCAGCCCGACAGCCGCAGCTTCCGCGGGGGATAAGAAGGTCATCGGTAAGACCGCTGAAGCCTGTTAAGATAACCAAATGATAATGTAGCTTGTGTTACTGTAGACAATTTGCCGTTGAATAAGACGTTATGACATGGTAATACGTTCAGTATTAGCATTTAGAAAACGGAAAAAAAAAAATAATTTTAACGTAAACACAATCCTCCATTTGGTCCAGTATTTTTTATTGTCTTATTATGCTTGTGATATTTGGACAAAATGTACTGTATTTGAATATTTAAAAAATTGTCGCCGTGTCAAATGTGCTTGTCAGTTTACCGTTAGTGCACGTTGGTGGTACTCCCGAATCCAGACATTTTGTGTTCGTTTAATATATTTTACCTTGTTTTTTTAGTAGACCATAACAACTTGTGAATTTTACTTTGGTTATATACTCGGCCTCTTCGCGTCAAATACTAGCTTGACTTGAGACACTCGTGTAACGAAGCTGGTCGTTACGGAGATGATCGTTTGGAAGTCATTTTTCAGCAGTTAACAGTACAGGTGTATTCGCATTCACACGTTACTATTTAACGTCAAGGTTTGGAAGTTTAGTGGTTGCATATAATCGTTAGGTATGTTACAACACGATGCTGTTTCACAGGACTAGTAACAGGCTATGGTTGTTAGCTACATAACCATCCCTTTGTTCACACGGAAGAGTCTGATCCCACGTTAGACCATCTGATTCAAATTTGGTCAAAACGCGAATATTATTCCGGTTCCCGTTAAACAAAGCCATCACTATGAATAATAATCGCCAACGCCTTTGAATGTATACGTTAATTTTGGTCGAATTTTGGAGGTACCAGCGAGGCCTATGTAGTTGACGATGCGTCGTCTATAGCTAACGAAGCTACATTAGCCTAGCTACCTAAATGTGGCTATTTACATGGATTGAGAGGCCGTCCAAAATGTCCGCCGTGTGATTTCAACTAACTTATCTCGCTCAAGGGTGTCTGCTCGTCAAAAACCAGTGCAACAGAGACTTATTAGTTACATTGTTTAACCCGTTCAGGTCTCAATAATAGTGTTTACTGTTTTACGTTGGTTTCTGTTAGCTGGCCCTACTCCAACCACATGGTTCAAACCCTCTTAGCTCACACTGCCATGCTAACTAAGCTAGCTGAGCTCCCTGTCTGCTAACGTATCCGGATGCAACTCTACCACGTGTGAACGCTCAGCTCCTAAGCCGTACGTCCTAAAATGGAGCAGAAAAATTGCTATCGTGTAAACAGTCGGCGAACACGGCAAACATTTTCATTAAATTTTTGAGGTGCCCCGCGAGACTGTTTGGGTTAGCACCCAATCTTTTTATCAAATCTCAGTGTGTTCTGTTCTGGCTCTAAGGAGCAGCTGACGCTTGGTTGTCTTAAGCCTGAGGATCTATAAAAAGAATGACAGTTGGAAGTTAAAAATAATTTCAGAACTATGTAGGGCTTTTGTTACTTTGTAGACATCTGTTTTCTTTAATCTTTTTATTGACTGTCATCAAGAAACGTAGTTAAAGCCTTTTAGTTAAAATTGAAGCTGTTTAATGATTAACTGTTTCTCATTGCAGCAACAAAAGTTCTGGGTACAGTAAAATGGTTCAACGTCAGGAATGGATATGGTTTTATTAACAGGTGAGTATCACTCCATCCCATTTTCAGAAGGAATCCTGATATAATGTATGCGGGTGACAGAACATTCTCAATCCTATTACTGTTATGCTTTGTTCACAGGGCTGATAAGATTAATTTTTCTGCTTGTCCCCATACTGTTGCAACCTGCAGTACTTAATTAATCCTTGCTGGCTTAGTTTACGTCTGTTTGCAAAGACATTGCTGCATTGTGTGGCTCAACAGAATACCCTTAATAGAATCTGTTCTTCTATTTAGGAATGATACCAAGGAGGACGTTTTTGTACACCAGGTAAGTTGTTGGTTTTTTTTAGATTCTTGATATTTGTAATTTAAATAAATCTCATTCAAACGGTTTTTAATTTCAGACGGCCATCAAAAAGAACAACCCGAGGAAATATCTTCGCAGTGTTGGAGACGGAGAAACTGTGGAGTTTGATGTAGTTGAAGGAGAGAAGGTATACATTTCATTCATTTGTTGATTATTTCTTCACAGCTTCTAAAGTAGAAATGCAGTGTGGTATTTTCCTTTTGGGATAATTTAAGCAAACATGTTTCTTGTGTACAGGGAGCAGAGGCAGCAAATGTCACTGGCCCGGGAGGCGTTGCGGTCCAGGGAAGTAAGTACGCTGCTGACAGGAACCGTTACAGGCGCTACCCACGAAGGAGGGGCCCTCCCCGTGGGGGAGACTACCAAGAGAACTACCAGAGTGACGAGGGTGAGCCTGGCAGCGGAGGACGTGACAAAAGCAGCAGGGAGGGGGGAGAGAACGCCCCTGAAGGAGACTCGCAGCCACAGCAGCGCAGACCCACTTACCCTGGCAGACGGCGCTACCCGCCATACTTTGTACGTAGACGCTACGGCCGCCGGCCCCCGTACACCAACGCACCACGCGGAGAGATGACTGAGGTACGCCGTCACAGGGCTACTATCCTGAAACAGGCACCCAGTTGTTCCATATCAAAGTTGGAACGTTCCGTTCTGTTATTTTCAACTCTTAATCCTCTCCTCTCTTAACATTCACGTGGTTGTGATCAACTAATCTTGGTGTATCGGGGGTCTTACAAATATCCCTATATAGGCCCCTCATCTCCGCTGAAATTCTCAAAAATTAAATACCGGGCAAAAAAAATTTTTTTTAAGTTTTTTTGTGGGGGGCTTAGGCTTGATCACATGTTTCCAATTGATCATTTTCAAGTTGGTTCGTCCCTGGAACATCTGTCAGTTCTTGTTTAAACCGTCTGATTTCAGGGAGGTGAAGGTGACGAGAGCCAAGGTGGTCCAGACCAGGGTAACAAACCAGTGAGGCAGAACTACTACAGAGGCTTCCGACCAAGGTTCAGACCAAGGTTTGCATGTTGGCTTCATTGATCAGGTGCAGCAGTAATGACTCAAAGTAAAACTTGGACCTATTGGAATTCCAACGAGTACATTGCCTGAAATGGCCTTTAACAAATTTTTATTAATGACAAAAACAAATTTGACCAGAAACATTGAATTTCTGACCTCACATTGCTGCTGCACAGCAAGGTTTTGCTAACATCATCCCGTTTTTTTTACTTTTTATTCTTCTTAAGCGCATGGCTTTAAAATTGCAAACAGCTTTTGTAATTTACATTTCTGTGCTTCAATAATTGTCTACTCATAGCATTGCTTTTCTTTTGGTTTGTTCCTTCCAGGGGTCCACCCCGTCCCAGACCAGTGCGAGACGGTGAGGAGGACAAAGAGAATCAAAGCGGTGATGGCGGTCAAAACCAACAGCCCCGCCAGCGGCGCTACCGTCGCAACTACAACTACCGCCGTAGACGCACACAGTCTGGAGGCAAACCAGGCCCGGAGAACAAAGAGGCCAAGACAGGAGGTGACCCATCTGCAGAGAAAACGTCCGCTCCCGAGGCCCAGCAGGGTGGGGCTGAGTAGGAAAGAACCTGCCCACCGGCACCTACCATCTTTTACCATCGTCCGGGTAAGTCTGCATTTCAACTGTCTGGTTTTAATGTCTTGTTTCTTCTGATTCAATGTGTCAAATGTGCAGCTTTCAGGAGACTCATGTCCTTTATTTCTTTTACAGTTTTTGTTTTGTCAACAAGAAGAAGAAACATCAAACAAGATCTGAGCAATAAAGATTTGACTTTAAGATCGTCACAAGCTTGCACCACGCATTGACCAGATTACCACTGATTGCCTGCAGAATCTATGCAGACTTGTGTTTTTGTTCCCATTATTTTTATGTGACCGCTACAAAACATTTTGGGGAAACAACAAATGTTTTTCTAAATCTGTCCTAAGTTTTTACACCAAATGGTTTTTAAAGATAAAAAAATGAAATTTGATATCTGGTCAGTTTGACATTTTTAAATAACTTTTTATGTATTCAAACATTTTAACAAAATGCAAGCTCAAATAAAACTCCAGAAACCAGGAGAGTTGTGTCTGTAGTGTTTATTTTCCACAAATATACAGGCTGTCAACAATAAAAGAATTTTAAATTCCAAGTTTTTTATAATATGAACAAACAATTTAAAATCAATATTTTTTCTGTATTTGAATAAAAAATACACCATCTTACTCTGACGACATGCATTTTAAAGAAATGTAACTAATATTTATAATTAAACCATCAGTTAGGTAGAAGCTTCTCAGGTTCATCTTTCAGTCTGGTGATGGAAGTGTGGGCTCAGTATAACTCAGCAGTGCACTCTGAAGAACGTCTCAACAATCAATGAGGAAATGTCTTCTTTTTTTCCCCCATCTTGAGAAATCCTGATGGCTTTTATTCATTCACACATTTGTCTCTTTGCGCAAACGCTTCATTCTTTGTACATTATTTTCCATGGCAGTGGGATCTGTGATCTCTGTGGCACAGTTAGCAGGAAACCAGCCCCTCTCTCCATCGCGCATTCTCTCCCCGTAGCACCACTCTACCCAGAGCAACAAAAGTTCAAATTGGTTCATTTAAAGCAAAATCCAGAGGGTGGTTGAAAGAATGAGCTCAGTCATTAATATGAAAATCTGTGCCTCACCTTCCTCTTTTTGCAGGACGATGACCAGCTCAGCCTGTCGCAGACTGAGTTCATCGGGCTCTTTTGGCATGTAGGCTTTAGTGGCCTCATACTGTGGCAGACCTGAAACACATTCCCATAATGAACAGCAGCTAAAACATTTTACTGAATGTCAAACAATATTTCAGCAAAATTCAACCCTGTGGCTCATAAATCAGGTATGTGTCAGACACAAACTCCACATGTTCCCACCTAAACTTGGACAATGCTGAGCAACATTTATAAGTCTTACCATCTTTAAAAATTAAGCCACCTTTAAGCTGTTTGAGTGCAATTATCCAACGTGCCCGGTCCACTCTAGAAAAAACAAAGTAGCAATAATGCAGACTGTTTCTTTTGACAGGGCTGATAACGTTGTGAAATTACAACTACGATTTTGACACCAGAGGGAGCTAAAGACTAAATATTTGTGCAGTCTCCTGGATGTGTGACTTCTAAACCATCAGTACCTGGAGTCGGCCACCAGGGAGATTTGCTCCGGTCTCCCCTCACTGTTCTTGCTCATCCGCAGTTTAAAAGAAAGAAAGCTGGAGTTTTTTGTAGGTGAAGCTATCCGTCCTTCTGAGTCTTCCATTAACTCCACCTCGACGTTTTCTACAGTGGCATAGTCCAACACCACAAAGCTCTCCTCACTGAACAAACAAAACAGTTTATGACGCTCATCAGGTGCAGAATGCAGGGACAATTAAATAATGTACCTTTAAAAGCAACATTTTATGTCAGCTCACAATGTTAACTTTTCAAATCATTAAAATGACTGCAGTGTTGTGGGCAATTCCTTCCTCTGAGCTGACATTGTTTGGTTTCTCCTTAATTCAAAACAGACAGCTATAGTGAGTCGAGCTGAATGCAAGATTGAAGAATCCCAAGTATGCACACAGCACAGTCATTCTCTCTCCTTTCTCTGTCCCTATCCCTGCTCCTATTCCCTGGGAGCAGCTGGATCTATTTAGTGTCCACAGGTCACTGAGAAATAACCACAACAATAATGAAGACGTCAACAATTCCCTGCAGTTTGTAGCGTTTAACAGACATCTCTGCAGCAGATGTTTCAAACTGAATTGTGCACATTTTAAATCCACAACGTTCTGAATCATAAGCCTAATTTTATAATATTTTGTGGGTAATCTTAATTCAATAGATTTGCAAAGTACTTCTGAATTCTTTGTACTACTTTACCAATTTAACCATATCAAAATGTTTGACTTGAGTGATAATAGTGTGCTACAACTTAGTAATACTTTTATTTTTTTTTATTTATTGTTATTTACAGAAAAACACCCACATAAATACTATAAATTCTCTTCAGTTCCTTCAAAAACATAACCTGAAATCTACTTGCTTTGTGTATTTCCATTCTCCTTTCAGGTTTAAGCTGTTTTTGGTAGTTTCAACCTTTAGCTACTGTTTTGCTAATTATAGCTTTTAGTTTTACTACATTTAGCTTATAGTAACAGTAAGGCTACATTTAGCTAATGTCTTGTTATTTTAGCTTTTGGTTGTATTTTGTCCCTTTAGCATTTAGCTATGGCTTTTATATATTTAGTTTGATGTTTTTGCTAATTGTAGCTTATACCTACTGTTCTGCTTTTTTACCTTTTACAACTCATTCTTTAACAGATTTCAGCTGTCATTCAGCACAAACACTGTATTTCCACAGACAATGTAATTTCTCCAGTATTAGATGACATTTTGTTAATGACTAATAGGGACTATATGCTGGAGATGAGCTCCACAGATTGCAGTAACTAGAGAAAACATTTATGCATCTACATTTTAAATGTTCACTTTGATCAGGAAGACGTTTTATAAATTTGGTGATTAGCTTCATGAAGCCTTTGTTACCACTCACCTCTTCTTCTTGGTGACGATGAGGACGTCGTTAAAGAGAAACAGGTAGTAGCTTTTGTTGCTGAAAGCTCTCCATATGCTGAGCTCTTCGGCCGAGATGGCGAGCTCGCCACGCTTCTTCAGCCACCGCGACGATGAAATCAGCGGAAAAGGCTGCAAGGAAACAAAGTTGATGAACACTACCAAATACACTTCTGCACTGGATCAGATTTGTTCATAAATGTAGAAAAAAAACTAGTCAATATGCTCCTCGTTGAGTGTGTCTCTGCAGGAACTCTTCAGTCTCACCTTTATCTTTCCAAAATCCATTTGTTTCTGGATGGTGTACATCTGCTCCGTCCTCTCCATCCGCCTCGCTCCATCGTTGCAGCTTGTGACCAACTGTTGGAACGATGATAACAGCAACAAAATCAATGAAAATAAAGCAAAAACATGGATGTGGAACTACAGAGGGTTTTCTGAATTATACCTTGCTCATGGCATTCAGCGACCAAACGGCAGAAAAGTACTCCGCTGACTGTGCTGGAGTTTTCTGGCAGATTGTCTGCAGATAAACAAATCAATTAGAATTAATAAATACTTATAAATAAAAGTTATTCAAACAATTATATGGATTAGACACAACACATAACGGTGACATGCAAAGTTTGGTGACTTGACTTAGAGGAAATTAAAAATAATAATTTGTTTGGGCACTCCAGATTTAACTTCTTAGGGTAAATTCAGCTTTTAAGCTGTATGGTTTTAAGGTTTATTGTCTAAAAGCTAAATGGACAGTGATCTGCTCATTTCAAAGCTTTATAAATACTTAATGACTCATTAATGATTCCTCTAACCACATCACAATGTTGGGCTACCTAACATTCATTAAATGAAAACATAAAACAAGAAAATGCAGGAGAAAAGAAACCATAAAAAGAGAACTAATGTATTTTCGGTTCATATTATGAACTAATAACAATAAGGGTTGAGGTCTAAAGAGAAAAAGATGAACTTTAGGAGTTTTGTCAGTAAGTAAAGTGTTCAAACACAAAGTGCCTTAATTGAATAATAAAAAAAAAAAAGTGTTCCTTAGATCTTCACAACATAATTTAGCCCCAGAAGGTTTAAAAATGGACATCAAGCCAAGCATTTTGCAAACAGGTCTTGTGGAGAATAGTTACAATAGATTGAAATATTTTGCTAACAGACACATTACATTATCACTCGCCTTTCATAGGTGATGTGCAGAGTGCTCACATTTACTAAGGGACTATCCTTTTTTTTTTTTTTTACATTTTGAAATAAAAAAAAAAAAAAAGGAAACAAAATGAGCCAATACCTTTGAATGTCACTGGTTATGAGCCTACAAAAACATCATCAGGTGGTTTTAGATGTTGATCAATAAAAATATGTTATTTACGTTCCAAAAAACTATTACAAAAAAAATTAAATAAATGTATTGTTTAGTAGGGTTGAAAAATATGACCCAAACAGAATATAAAGATATCTACGCAGCAGCAGGAGAAAATAAATTAAACTATTCTGCACTCCTAACAAGAATACATCGAAATGCATTTAAAGGCTAAAAAAGTGGATTTTGTGTGATATGTCCCATTTAATTAGGATTTTAAACTGACATCCAGCAGCAGTGGCAGTCTGGTCACTCGCTGCATGGGCAGGATGAGGAACGACAGCATGGGGAGGCCTCCGCATTCACTGGTCGACTCGATTTGCTTCAGAGTCTCTTTGAAGGTGACGTTGCTGTTCCTAGGAGACACAAAAATAGGAAGAAAGCTCAGCTCGTCCCGTCGTGCTGCTGGAGAGACTTATCATTTTGTTGGCTCGAGTTCATTCCGCCTCTCACAGCAGCTTCTGGAGCGTCCTCTGCTGAAAGGTCTCATTGGAGCAGTAGACGATGTAGGGCTCAAAATGGTGCGCGGCGTGGTACTGGACGATGTCGCTGATGTCCTTGATCAACAGCTGCTCATTGTGACGCTTCTCCAGGTCCTGAAAAAACCTGCAGAACGAGCAAGAGTGGGAGTTTAATAATGAGGTGAGATGACTGGTTTTTTTTTCTCTCCTCCCACAGACTGAACAAGAGCAGAACACACACACACACACACCACACTCAGCTTGACTTAAGGGGTACTCCAGGAGAGATAACTTCTAGGTTAACAAACAGCTTTCAGTAAAAAAAAAAAAAAAAAGAATGAACAAATTACTATATGCATATTTTCATTTCAATATTCAGAGCACTGCAGCAATCCAACAACCATCCTAACAAACACACATATGAATATTTGATTTCTGTTTGAGTGTGTTTGCATAAATCATGAGTCATATTTCTCATTGAATGTTTTCACAGCTGTTGTGTCATTGGAATTAATCATTTTTATAACTGCAATCTATTGTCACATAACCCAACCAGAAGTCCTAAACATATTAATAAGGACATTTAAAAACAGTATATTTTCACTAAAAGATGTACAGGGTGGCACGGCGAGGCAGTGGTTAGAGCCGTCGCCTCTCTCGGAGAAGGTCACAGGTTTGCCTCCCGGCTCGGGGGCGTTGAGTGGAGTTTGCTTGTTCTGTCTGTGCATGGGTTGTTTTCCTGCTACTCTGGTTTCTTCCCACAGACTGAAAGCATGCATGTTAGGCTCATCGGTAACTAAATTGTCCCTAGGGGAGAGAGTGAGTGGTTGTTTGTCTCGTTTGTCTCCATGTGTCCCTCTGGTGGACTTACAACCTGTCCACGATGTCCCCCCTGCCTGCTGGAGATAGGCACCAGCCTGCCGCAACCCAGAAACGAGAAGCAGGCAAAGAGAATGCATGGATGTGTAAAAGATTTACAAGATTTTTTTTTTTCAGCAAAATTTTTTTATCTTTATTAGATTCAACAAAAGAGCTTTTAAACAAAAAGGTGTAAAAGACACCTAAATAAAGCACCTCCGCCCAGGAACCAGACAGTTTGACACAGAAACTAGAAACTGTCATGTTTGACACTGAAAACTTTCAATATATTGTGTTTTCTAGTTTCACAAATCCTGTTTTACAATCTCATGACTGAAAGAGAGAAAAGGCACTCCTTCTTCTCATTGCAAAAACACCTATTTGTATTTAAAAGGAAGCAGAAAGCAAACAAAGGGTGCCCTCAAAAACATTCTCATCATAAACCCAGGAATACCGAGAAGAGCAGCGAGGCAGCAGAACCAGTTTGATGCGCACGTCCTAACATGTCAATGAATCTCATAGAGTAGCGAAGACACACTGAGGGCAAATACTTCACCTTAAACTTTAAATCAACTCTTTTTCCCACAGCAGACCACATCTCAGGTGGGAAATATAAACATAGAAAGCACAAAGCGTGAAGCTCAGTTTTAAAATATGCAAATAACATTACATAGTCATTTTATTTGAGTCTTCTTTGGTCTGATAGCATCAAATCTGTCTATAAAAACAAACCAACTGGTATTTCAACTGATTCTTCAATTAAGCAACAAGTGTAAACACATGAGCAAAAACACACAAAAAGATTACTGTACATATCGTACAGTGATGGAAAAAAATGTAAACACCCATATTTTATTACAAACCCCATTTGTGAAAAACAATATATATATATATATATATAAATGGTAAATGGCTTGAACTTATATAGCGCCATATATATATATATATAAATATTGGCAAACCTAAGGTTCGGCACAGTGGCCTGAGAGTTGCCAGCTAAAAGAAAGTGTCAGAAACAGCTCAAAGCTAGCTCTAGCTAAATAAATGTTCATTGGGCTCTCATGCTACAGAGGTTACAAGACCATGCGTTTGGAAAATACCTGATGTGAAACTTCAATCCTCCCTACACTAAGGAGTACATAAGAAGGAGACGCGAAGCAAAGGAAAATTATCAACCTCAACTTAATTTATCGTGATCAATTTATTCACCGTTTATCACGACAGGCCTACGTGGCTGCAGTAGTTTTCAAAGGAATTTTTTTATTTTGATTCATCTGACAAAAAAATAAAAGTTCTTTTAATTTGTCTCTGTCCATTTTTTAAAACGAGTTTTGATCCAGAGAAGAATGCAGCGATTCTAGATGGTGTTCACAAATGGCTTTTTCTTTGCATGATAGAGCTTTAACTGACCAATTAACCTAATTCGTTGCAAAATATTCCACTTACTTTTGCCTTTTCCTGTCTATTTTTCGAGATGTGTTGCTGCCATTTACTGTTTCACTGTCATTCAAATCATTTAAATCTGTTTCAGCTACATTTTACACAACACCCCCAACTTTCTAAACTGGGTTTGTACATTTGAACACCATTTGACTAAGTATGAGAAAAGAGTATTTTTCTGACCCTTTGCTGACATTGTGGATGACAGATATGTTGGAGAAAAGGTGGTGATGCTCTGTGGTCGTCATCGTTTTCCTCAATGCTTCACTGTTTTGGAACTGGCGCACCAGGATGCCAAGGCTGTGCAGGTACGAATGCTCCGAGGTGATGATCTCAAAAATGGCCTGTAGAACAATTCCACATGCTCAAAGTTAAATAAGATTTAAACCTAAACCCACTTTCACAGTTCCTCTCGTTTCCTCACCACATTCTCCAGAATTTCCTGTAACTTTCTGCATTTCATGAAGGTTTCAGGCAGCAACATATTAGCATTTAAAAGCTAACATATTACACAGTGGGTGGCTCCAAGGCATTTTAGTCCATGCAGGCTGTTGTGAGAGAAATCATGTGATCACAACACACCTTTGTCAACATTTACAGGTGAGGTGGCTGTGAGAGGACCAAAGGGCAAAAACTGAACTAAACAAAAACTAAAAAAACACAAACACTGTATGTACTGTCCAGCACCAAATCCTCAGTAAAATGCTTCATTTCTATAAAGACATTGCAACTACTGACTTCCAGTTTTGAAGAAAATGTTTTAGCACTAAAACTAGACCCATGCGGCGACTGAAAGAGCAAAACAAACACCTGCTGAAAACCCTGCAGAAGAGTGATTACACGGGCAGGGTGGGGCTTCGTTCAGCCTTTGTAAGAGCACACAGTGAAGACCTTTGGTATTGACACAACTTTTCACATCTTAGACTGCAGAGGAGGAAATACAAAAGGAAAATCCACCCACAGATAGTGTTACACTGCAGTGTCAAAACCTGTAAGACAGATATGCTTTAATGTTGGTTTCTTTTTCAAAGAATTCCCAACTGGTTTTTGTTGGTCCACCAAAGTTTCGCATTTTATCTCTTGGTTTACTTTTAACAAGCCATCTCAGATGAGTTATTGGTGGAAGCAGGATGGTAACAAGTTTTCTCAGAACCATAACTAACAACTAATAAATTTGATCTATTTGCAAATAAGAACCAAATACGTCTGAACTGAAAACCTTCAGTTTTCAACACAAAAGGTGGATTTTAGTAAAGAAGTGTCAATTTGTGACGTTATGATTTTTTTGATGCACTTTCATTTAAAATCTTCAGTGACTGTGGTGCATTACATGTCTAACATTTGGGTAATTCTGGCAGAAAAATACACAAATCTTGAACTGAGCCTTCTAATGCATCCAGATTAAACTCTCCATAAGAACATTTGAGAGTCAAAATGGATGTACCCACCTCTTGTCGCTTTCTCTCCTGAGGTGTAATTGATTGCAGAAAATCCGAGTCTTTAACCTTAACAAGACATAAAACAAGAGTTAAAGCTCAACATCTTAAACATCTGAAAACGTTCCGACTTTATTAAATAAACTGATTTGGCAGCTTTATAGCATATTAAACTTTCACCTGTTTTTAGCAAACATAAAGCAGCAAAAAGAATCAATGTTTGATTTTATTCAGTGTTTCACCAAACAACCGAAGCCTAAAATAGATTCATGCACGTGCATTTTCTCGACTCCGACTGAAATTAAGACTACCCCCTAATTAACTTGATTTGTACGTCACATCCGACTGTTTACCTGTGGCAGCTGGCTCCAGGTGAGCTGCGCTTGCTTATAGTTCTTCACCACGATGCCCTGGTCCTCTGTGGGAGCCTCCACCACCACAAAGTCATCCAGCGACTCATCCTGGCTGGTGGAATGAAGCCCGCGCTCACGGATCTCCTGATAGAGGCACGGCGTCGCTGGGAAACGCATTGACAAAGTTTAATGAATTTCCAAATGGAACCTCTCGGTGTGAAGCTGTGTTGTAATTTGTAGAGTTATGTATTACAGAGGAAGTGGACAAATACTGAAAATACTGATTTTCCTATCAAATATTTCTGTCATATTAAGTCTAATCTAAATTAAAGACATTCTTATTTGTGATTGGACCCAATAAACAAACTTTATCAGAGAGCTGTGTGGGTAATTATTAAGCGGTTTTCTCATGAAAGTTTTTTTTTTCAGTCAGAACTTTAACCTAAAAACAATTAGAAAAATTTAAAAGAATCCTTACAAATAAGGAAGTGGAAGAATATAAAAATATGTGACAAATATCCACCATTCAGGACTCAACAGATGTTTGTCATTCAGGCAACTTTCAGAGCAATCATTTTCCTGTTTAGTCCCGTCTGCTGCCTCAAACTCATTTCCAAGAAGTTACTTTTTTCCAGCTCACGTCAAATCAATCTTTCATTTTCCCTGCACAAGAATCCTACTAAGAACCAGTTTCATTAAAGTGTCATCTTTAAAGAGAAAAATAAACTAGTTGTAGTCATGTAGCTATATTTAGCAACGCAGACAGAATGACACATACCATCTTTAAATGATCCACGCTGGTTCCTCCTTCTCCCCAGAGTTCGCTAGAAAAGACAGCAGCACATTTGGAGTTTTACTCTGGTGGATCTCAGTCAAACATCAGCATTATTTTAATTATTCCCTAAAGAATTTCCTTAATTGTATTCTGGAAGGCTGGTAACAGTTGTGGAAATGTGACTTAAAAAAAGAATTCCTCACTATAAAACATGTGCCTTTGATTTCTACTGTCACCCCCCCTCATTATGCTGTACCTTACGTCCTGGACTGCGAGCCGGACCAGGACTGCTTGCTCTGTTTTCATGGACAGGCTTCAGGGTGGTGGTGGTAGTGGGCTTTCGTGCTGCCGCCATAGCGCCGACATCCAGGCTGGTCACAGCTGCTTTGTACGACTTGTTTCTGCGGTTCCTCCTGAAGCCTTCTCCGTCGCTGTCATAATCCTCCCACGATACATCTGCCCCGTGGGCTGGGTGATGGCCGTGGTTCTCGTTGCTGGACTTTTCCAGCCCCACTGGAAACGTCACCACGGTGGTGTGGTGTCGGTTTCGAGGGCGGCTGGCCACCGCTAAGTTCTTGGGGATGAGCTGGTGGGTGCCAAGTTTCTGCGCTGCTAGACTCTTGGTGCTCAGGACCACTTGCTCCGGCACCTTCATCCTGTCCACTGTGTCTTCTTTTTTAGGGAGGGAGGTTTCGGGCTGGGGAGCGGAAGGGCTTTTTGATGGGTAGTCTTCATCGCCCGGTTCGTATATATGGAGTTCTGTGAAGAAGCAAGCATCAGGTAGAGGGACCTGCTTGTCAGCACAAATCGCTGATTCCCTGTGGGACATGGTGTCCTCCTGCTGTGATGTAGGCACTGTCTTCTGAGTTCCTCAACACTTAAAACAATAAAAAAAAGAATAAGAGAAGCATGATGGCTACATTAATATTATATGCAGTAAACATATATATTGAACTGGGACATGGAAAAACAGAAATGTTATTTATTTTCCCCTAATTACATCCAGACATCAGTGTAATAAAGCCAGTTGTGTCAGTGCACTTACTCATATCAGGGGACTTTATCCATGACTCATTATAGCTTGCTCCTACACTGCATTTGTCCACAAATAACAAAGATCAGCTTTAAATCTGTGCGCCACAGAAACTACAAGCAACCGATACAGCTTCTGATAAACGCGTGACCTCATAACTATGAAACCCACTCTAAACGTGTTGTTGTGACCTTAAAATAAATGTTAAAGCAAACAGCGTGCAGTTGTGAGAACATTTAATACTGCACTAAAAAGAAAATAAACGAATACATTTGTTTGTTTAAAAACTAGTTCAGTCGCACTGTTTAGTTTACAGTAACCTATCCTTGTCGCCAGAAGTATGGGAGGAAAATGTCTGCCTCGCATTTATTGCTACGGTTTAAAACTGCGAGTCAGTTTTTAAAAATCATATTTTTACCTGACACACACACACAGAGGCGTGCTCCTCCAAACAGCGTCCGTCCAGTTTGTTCGTCCCGGGTCAGTGCGCCGTGGAGGTTCTTCTGCTGCAGCTGCGGTCAGTTCATCGGTCGGTGGGCGGCTGTATTCCTCCGCCTTGTCGTCTTCTGCCTACGTCACTACAGGTGAGCGCGAGCGCCAATCAATCATCGATGGGGGACACGGGAGGGGGAATGAAAATCTACCAGCAAAACAAAAAAACAAGCAGCACACAGGAAGCAACTTCATACATAACATACATGTTTGACGAACGTTTTATTTTAGGTTTTTAGCACTACTTAACGTTCGACGTATAAATTAACAAATCTCCAATACCTGTCCTTAAAACATAGAGGACAGTAATAAATTTGCCTTCTGTTGGAAAACTTACAGAATAGGAAAAGTTTTTTTTTGTAATTTTACCCTGTGCTGGAACGTTTGTGAAATATTGTTTGTTGACGTCTTACCTGCCTGGTAATACGGCTCTTGCTCGCCCCCTGGTGGTGATTATGCGATATTACGTGTTTCAAATAAATCTTTTATTTCCCTTTGTATATTCCAATTCTAGTTTGTTCGTTTTAATAATTTTTGTAGAATTAAAAAAAACATTTTTTCTAAACTTTAACATTTTTGTTATTTGTGACTTTTTAAAATAGTTTTAAATTTCTTTACACTGCAAACATGACTCATTTTCTGTCAACTAATCCATTAAAAACAAATCTCATTGTCTGTTTATGAAGCTAAACATAATTCATCAGAAGATGAATCAAATTTACATATTTTTTGTATTTCTCTTAATACTGGGAACAGGTTCAGGTCTTGAAATGACCAGGTTCTAATAAATCTTACTTTATTTTGCTTTTGAGATCAGAATGAAAATCTGTCAGATTTAAGATAAATTAAAACAGATGTTTTCCTCAGTATTCAAAAAATATTTTCTTTCTTTTAAAGAGCTTTGTGAACCTTTGCCCCTTCTGTATCATGATTTGCATAAACCGGCTTTTAAATGCCTCAAATAGTGAAAATAAATATATAATGAAAGTAATTTAGCAAATTACAAAATGAATTACTGAATTACTTCTGAATCACCCTGTATTTGGCCAATAAAATGTTATATCCTTCAATTGAAAAACATTTTTATCGGACAGAAGAGTGGTTCAAATGATAAATTGCATAAAAAACTATTTTGAATGCTACCTTTTCAGTGGAAAGAGCACTATATCAAATTCATAACAGCACTAATGATATTTTAATAAATATTTTTTTAAATAAAACTATACAAGTTTAATAATTCTTCTGCAGCTCAGATTCTTGAAGCTAAAAACAAACAACAAAAAATGCATCCACACAAACATTTTGATGATCAAGTATTTATTGTGTTCATTTTAAACAGTCTGAAAATATAATTTTATGAGATTAAGCCAACATTCTATCAAAGCCAGGTCAGGACATGTTTTTATAATGAAACAAGGAAATAATGAAACATTCTGAGGGTCACTATGTACAGAGTTTACTTAATATAGAAAATTAAATGGCAATGATGTGTACATCACTTTGAATTTTAACATCATATGGCATCTGATGAGATGTAAAATCTGAATATTTTTTTAAAATGACCAGCGAGGCCCCTCATCTTTAACAGAGACTCAGATTTTAAACTTGATACCAGGAAAAAAAAAAACTAATACAGAAGAAGTAGAAAGAAAATCTTTCATCATGTGAAAGCACCCAAAATGTATCATTTTTGGGGTTTACTTATTCTTAAAAATGCATTGATTTATACCCTGAAAAATCTTAAAATCTAACTTAAAATGCTTCCTTACAGATTTGCCCCAAACAGACGAGTCTAGTCTCAACCAGCAGTGGATCCTATAACAACCTGAAAAAGAAATAAGTACAGAATTGGGCACAACTTCACCGTCTAGGCCAAAATAATAATAATGATGTTATTCTCTCCAAATGCCTACAGGGAAATCTACAGAACATTGTGCACATCCTGGTTATTTTATTAATTGTCAAGTTGTTCAACAGAAACAGTTCAGTGTTGAAGCTGCATTTTAATAAAAAGGATAGTGAAGTGTAGCCTGTTTGAGGACAGAGAGCTTTAATGTGTAAACAGATCTGCTCATCAAAGATTCATCACCCAGAGGCCTGAACTGGAAACAGGAAACAAATGAAAAACAAAAACTTGGTCTTTTCTTGTGTTCTGCAGTATGAAGGGCTTGAATGACGACTGGTGTAAGATGTAGCTGGTTGTTAAAATCCTGAACATCCATTATGTCTAATATCACAGAACATCCTTGATGCCCGTCATCGTGCAACACATTCATGATCACACTACCACCACTCTGACACTCTTAGGAACTAAACTGCAGATCTGCTTCTTTTCTTTCTTTGAAAAATATATAATTTTTTACAGGTACATAATATTTTAAAACAGGATTTTCACCAATGATCCAAATCCTCAGAAAATGATCACAGACTTGACAAGGATTGGAAAGAAACTCGACATTAAATGGAAATCGGGATGGATAAAAAGCTGACAGAGGAACTGTCAGAGCTTGACATGAAATGACAGTGTGCTCTGCAGCTTTTAAATCCACAAGACTAATCAACAGGAAACGTCTTCTAGTGATTTGCTAGCAAGTAAATAAGTGATTTTATTTTAGTGCCTCTGTAGCAAGACTTGGTGCATGTCAGAAATCTTTAAAAGACAAAACGTTTGAAACTTTAAGTGGAAGATCGGTCTGATGAGACACTGTGTCGGCAGCAGCATCTTGAACCAGACTTACTGCAGCGACACAGAGTTTTGGGGAAATAAACTCTCTTTGTTAGCTGTTGTGCAGACCAGGTGACAAGATGAAGGAGGATCTGTTGTGCAGAGCGGGTGACAGGATGAAGAAGGAAGAAGCTTTGGACTAAAAAGTGTGTGAGGGTGCAAAACGGTGCAGGACATGGGAAATGATCCAGTTCACTTTTTGGCTACTTCCCCTTTCTTCAGAATAATCTGCCTCTGCCACGGGGCCAGTTTGGTCTCATCGTAGCCCAGGGTCCGTAGTCGCTCCAGCTCCTGCTTCTCCTCCTCCTCCTTCTCCTGTTTGGCCTGCTGTTCTGCTTTTCTGCACATGAAAAAGGTTCAAAAACGACCATTAGCTTTGAAAACTAATGTTTCTTTCAGATTTTATTAGTTAAGATCTATAAGTTAGTACTCTAGTTTCACCTTGATTAATTTAAAATCATCTTCTCTGATTTCAGAGAGTTAAATATTTGGGGGAACAAAGTGACATCCTCCATTAATCCACCAGGTCAGGCTCATCATTTATTGACAATATTCCCACCCAAATGAGGGTTGATTCAAAGCTCAAATTTACTTAAATTAAAATAAAAGGTGTTGCGTTTTGCTTTGTGTGTGGGAAATATCATGTTACATAAGCAGCATCTTTGGAATAAAGAAAACATGTTTGCTGTACTAGATTTAAAATTTAGTACAATAAGTACAGGCCGCCCCATTAAAACCCACAAACCCATTTGTTCCATAATCTTGTTAAAACTTTTAAGGCAAAAATGACACTGGCAAGAGAAACATTTTACCTGACTGTCACCAGGAGTTTCATTCTGATATAACAGGAGCTTTTCGTTTCTTTTTTTTTTTTTTTTAAATCATGATGAAAAATTATTAAAAACAATGTGGCCTTTCTGCCCACTGGATTCAAGGATGATTCATTGCCATTAGTCATACATACACATACATATACATATATATGTATATAAAATAATAATAATAATAATGGAGGATATGGGTTGTTTTTCTGCCTTTAGCGGTTTCAGTAAATTTATTTTAATTATTCATCATTTTAAAAACTGTGTGGAACAAATAGAAATTCTTACCTTTTTTGTTCCCTGTCACATCAGGAGGTCAAAAACACAGAGAGAAAGGTGTAAATATCTTAAATGGTAACAACAGGTTTTCTAAAAGCTGTAAGTTTAGTCTTCATCACTGACAGAAAACAAATGTCACATTAAACACTGAGACAGTATATAAAATAAATTAAAGAACAAATGACCATAATATTTGTTGCTGTTGGGAACTGAAGCCAGTTGTGTTTTTGGAGAGCCTGAGCACTTGTGATGTGGGTTGTTAGGCCCCGCCCACTCTCCAAGCACAAAATCATGATGTTACTTTCCTTTCCTTTCCTTTCATCTTTTAAATACATATTTTACCATAAAGCAGCAAGGCACTACAGTATGTGTAAAATAAGAGTCAACATTTAAAACAAAAATATTTGGAGACTTTTTCCATTTAATTTATTTTAATTAAGGGCAACATTGTGCATTAACAGAGTGGGCGGGACTTAAAACTAGAGCATTAAATGTGATAAAAGTTGTCTGAAAATCATGCTGAAGATCATTACCAAGGCATATTTCAGTATCAGGCAGCCTCCACATCTCAACAACTGAAGCAAAAATTAGCAGCCAATTTAAAAATGCCACTGATGTTAAATTTACAATCAGCTATAAAATGGTGGTGCTGGTGCAGTAAATCAGCTCTGCCTCTTTAATAAACTGTCCCAGAGTTTAAAAGTGTAAAAAAAAAAAAAAGATTCAACAAATGTGACAAAAAGGCATTGTTATTCACCTCTCCTCATCAATTTTCTTCTTCATCATGTCTCTCTTCCAGGCCGGCATTGAAGCCAGACGCTTTGCCTCCTCTTCAGCCTATAAGGAGACAAGGAGGGGGGGGGGGGGGGAAACCACG
>JARVJO010000024.1:18510022-18524059 GCA_031762555.1 Cynodonichthys magdalenae | reverse complement strand
CCCCCCCCCCCCCCCCAAGCCACGGAGGACAGAGACGGGGATCCAGACCAGTCAGTCAAGAACTTTAACTCTTAACTGCATCCCTCAAACCCTCAAACTTTTATTTTACTCCAATATGATAATATTTCACAATCTTTGGAAAGCATCGGTTTTAAAATGTACAAGAATTTTATTTTGCAGGACATGATCCTGAAATGATGTCAAACCACCAACAATATCAAATTCACGGTTTCACAATCAGTAGTGATACTGTAATAATTTGCTTATAAAAAGGACTAAAGAGAATAAAATTTCAACAAAAGAATATTGTTTAAAGTGATGTATGAATTTAAAGCTGACAAATATGCATTGTTCACCGTCTTTGTTCAAGTTGAACCAGAAGCTTTTCCAGAGGTCAGAGCTGTGTTTACAAGACGCGTTCATCACGCACGACTTGTAACCGGATTCTTTTTTGCTCTTTCAGTTTGTCACTGGAGGTTGGGCCGAAGGAAAGCAGAGGGCAGGCAGCTTGGATTTCTCATCCTTGCCTGAGAAACTTTACCCTTTTTTGCATTCCTCTTACTGAAGGATTTCACTTGCCCCTGCTAACACGAATGCAGCTAAGATTACCTGAGTGGTGAATGTTTAATGATTCCCCTGGGAATTTCAAACCCAAAAAAAAAAATTTAGCAGACAAAGTATGCATTCAGAATATAATTTGGTAAATTAATTCATTCATTGTTTGTATTGAAAGTGGACCAAAATTACTCATTAATTTGCATACAAACGAAGTTGATGTGGTGCATTTGTTCAACAAATTAACATTGCATTTAGTCTCTGCTTTCAGTCTCTTGCTAATTTAATTTCAGTAAAGTTAATGTTTCTCCTCTAATCATTTACCTTTTTTAATATGAGTGATATTAAATATTCTCTAACCTACAAACTGAACAGGATTCCTAAATGTGTTGCTTTTGTGTTCATGTTCAAAATCGATGGACTTTATACGTGTGAGCAAACATTGAATCAGAAATTAAATTAAATTAATAATTAAATTAAAGAAATACTGCCAACAATAAGTTAAAGAAAAAGAATTGAAGGGTGCCAAAATACAAACATCATTTTAGTAATAACCTAAACTAAAAGAAATGCCAACAGTTTGATGTATAAACTCTGTAAGAAGTGTAAAGAATATTAAAATGAATGTTAAATCTGCAGCCAGTGGCTCATTATAGTTACCATGGGAACCACACCTGTGTCTCTCACTCTTAACGAGAGACAGACAGAAACTCAGGTTGAAAGTTAAGCCTCAAACAAACAGTTATTAGTGTTTCGACAGAACTGATATAAGGAAAAAATATCTGGGAAGTTGTGGATAATAAACACCAGATCTTATTGTGTTTTTATTCTGTTTCATATAAATCACTTTTTTAAATAATAAAAATCTGTTCAGTAAATGGCTTTTAGCTAACCAACTAACTGACTTCCTTCTGAGCTGAGAGGCGAAGCTTCGCTGTAACCTCCTCATGGCTTCTGTAAGCCATGGATAGCATAACAGCAGGTGGCACTAAGAGGGTTATTTAAAGATAATCTTGATGCCACAGAATAGACACTATGAGAATAGTATGGATCTTCTGAGGATTTTACATTCAACAGTTCTGCGTGTTAGTGGCTGTGACACCGGTACAGACAGTAAAACTGATCTGATATTAAAGTAAAAAAAAAGATAAAAGCTATTTCATTGAAAACAATTACCATTTTTGTGTTTGTGTTTGACATAAAGGATGGAGATGACTCTCAGCTACTACCACAGTAAACTGTATTCTTCTGCTTGTTCATAAAGTGCTTACAGACAGAGATGCACACACACAAACACTTAACCAATAATGATGATGTATAATGATGCCTTTACTATTGATCATTATTGTGTGTGAAAGGATTACTGAAATCCTACAAACACAAACCTGTCTGCAAACTTGATTTCTGACAGTAATGCAGAAATATAATAAACAGATTAAACTCTGGAAACTGAGCTAATCTGTGGAATGCACTCAAATTACAGAGTAATAAAACAAATATATGCCAAAGAACTGTTACCGTCATTCATGATGGATTTAGAGCTTGAATGTTTTTACAATTACCCAACTCAGTTGTTTCTGCAGCCTCAATTGGAAGGCACACAACGCAAAGCTGAGTTTACAGATATTCATTTAAACATGATCTATGAAACACAAAGATTCAACTTTGCCAGTCTACATAGGTAATTCATTTAAAATATTAGTGGATTAGTGAAATAAAAAGCACATAAAAATCACTCAGCATCAAAATAAAAAACTTTAAGTGAAAGTAAAACTTTTTCCTCTGTTTATTGTGAATATCCAGCTTGAACCTTCGGGAGCACAACAAGCTGCGAGATTTGAATCTGGACAAAATGTCATCTAACAACCTGTACTGTACTGAATTCCCATTCTTTTAAGCCAAATTAGTTGGATTCATGTTTTGACCAAAGTTGTTTAAGTAGAAATAAAAAGGTGTCATTCCAAACTCACAAATCTTTGCAACTTGGTTTTACTCTAAATGTCGTGGAGATTTCCTTCTCTGCAGCTTTAATTTCTTTCAGGATGTTGGCCTGCTCTAAATTTCACTTTTGCTTTGCTGTATTTTGATTATAAAAAAAGTTAAAGCCTGATATTAGCTTGTGTATCCAGTGAGGATCAGTCTGTGTCAAAAACAGACACAGTTTTGCTTAATTTATATAAAATTTTGACTGAACTGGTATTTTTCATATGTTGTTCTTGTATTATTTAATAACAATTCCTTTGAGATGAAGTATACCAAAAAAAAAAAAAGAAACCAAAAACCTCCCAGATATATAATCAATGGAAAAGCTAATTTTTCTTAATAAAATCAGTAGGGGACGTTTTGGTTTATTTACCAGAGCAGACAAAAATAAATAAATAATTAATAATTAAATTTAGGAACAGAAAAGAAGAGATGGGTGTCTATTTAAAGGGTGAAGTGTATAGTGTATGTTTCAGCATTTGTCAGTGACTGACAAACATGAAATACCAACTAAACTAACCTCCAATTTTCACTAATTAACTTAATTACATGTCTTTAATGGCAAATCATTTCCCTTAAAACTTGTCAATCATGGCAACCAATCCATCCTTCAAAATGGTTTCAGAATAAAAGAGTTGCAACATGGCCGTTTCTCCATCCACGCATATGGAAATGGAAAGTCTATACAGCTAAATAAAAGCTCTTTGCTGCAGTTAAACACCTCAGGTGACATGACCTAAACACTAACACACCAGATTAGCTCGCTGGTTCAACATGTTGTGCAGGTTAAGTCTTCCCTTCCTTGCACATAACGTACACATACTGTTGCTAAATATCAAAAAGTTCAGCTTCCTTTTCTTTCCAAAAAGCAAAGCTTCGATCAATGTATCTGATGATTTCCTCATTGCTGAACTCTTTTAGTTCATAAATCACTTTAATTGCATCCTCATTAGACTCATCTCTGGGTGATGAAGGCATCTCTGTGATTTGACCAGCAACCAGTGGAACGTCTTTCTTTGGACTTGATCCCAAGCGGTCTCTTGTGTCCTCTTTTGTCTCAGCTTGTTGTACGCTTTTAGTTGTCAAGTTCTGCATTTGGTCTTGCTCCGAAAGTGTCACGTTAGGAACCAAAGACTCGTTTGATGGATTTTGTTCATTGGATGTGACACTTTCTCGAGCGCCACCATCCAATGAGTCGCCGTTGTCAGATACACCATTCTGGGCAGCAGAAGGTGTCAATGGGTAAACAGCTGGTGATGACGATGCAGGGTCAGTGGAGTGTACATTTGGAGGTGGGGGTGCAGGGTAGGTAGGTGGTGGAGGGGGAGGGTGAAGAGGTGGTGGAGGAAGGGACTCTTGCAAAGGCACTGCAGACAGATCAGGGGACACTGAATTCAGAGAAGCTGTCATCATACCCGCCCCGTCATCAGTGTCCCCAAAATACTTGAGTTTTATATCCTCAAAGCCGTCCACCCAATCTCGTTTCCCACTCTCAATTTCCATCATGACTTCCCTGTGAAACTGTCTGATTACCTCCCATTTATGGCTACCGAGACGGTCAAACATCTCGTAGCACAAAAGGTGGCGGAATTTCCTCTCCCCACGAGACATGTTCATTTCCAGTAACTGGAAATACCCAAGCATGAAGAGGTCAAGGGTTAGACTTTCATAACTGACAGGTGATCCATTGATGTGTGGCAAGAAGTGCTCTGGCCAGTACATCATCTGAGCCCGACTCAGCCTGCGGATCTGACGAGTGGGCACCTGGCTCATGATCGCTCTCCAGTGGCCAATCAGATTCCCTACTACCTGCTTGGACTTCATAAACATGATCATCTTGTCATCGTCGCTGTGCATTTCCCCGTCAGCCTGATCATTAAACTGGCTGTAGTCCTCACAGCCAACGTCCAAGTAGTTTCCTCTCCTGCCTGTATATTTAGTCCGATAAGATTCTGAGATGGTGTACTTCCGCCAGTGTTCAAGAAACAGGAGGACAATTCTTTCCTTCCTCATTTCGACGCACTCCTGGACGTAGCTCATGTCTGTCTGCACCTCCAGACTTCTGGTTAATTGGTTATTATTTAAAATGGGGTCTGAAGAAAGAACCTGGTTGAACTCTTGCATGTTGGTTGGAGCCATTGGTTTGGATGTACCATACATTGGATGAACATGAGATGCTATAATAACTGGTTCCTCAACGAGTGGTAAGGCAGATTCCTCCACTGAAGGTAAATGTCCATTGGTATTGAAGTCTAAGACTGTAGCAGAGGAGCAAGGCACATCATCTTTGCAAGTTGTCTCTAGACAATAATCAGACTCACTCACCACAGGAAGAGACCTTTTGCGCTTGTAAATCCTACTAGCTTGGTTATTTGTAAACTGCGTCTGATTCTGGATTTCATAATTAGCCTTAAGGTTCTTCACCGAAACGCCACACTGCTTGATTTCCCTTTCCACTTCTTCTCTGGTTGAGAAGGACTGAGAGCGTCCGATAAATCCAGTGGTAGCAGAGGCTTGAGATGGGCCTGCGCTTATAATTTTTACTTCTTCTTGAGAATATCCAGGAAATATAAGTTCCAAGATGTCTATCTGTTTGCCTCCCAGGGTTGCGAGTAGAATGGCCATACTCTTGAGCAGGGTGGAGATCTTGCTGCACCAGGCTGGGAGATCCTCGGCTTGTCCGTGCACTTGCTTTGGATTGACCGAGAAGTACTCCTGGTTAAGAGCAGCAGATACCGGCAGAAGCTGGTGAAGCTCTCGCTCTAGTTCTTCCAGTTCCTTTTCCACTTCTGATACTTTGTGCATGACCTGCAGGTTCTCAATTTGTTTCTCAATTCGATTCAGGTCCGCCTCGGTCATCAGTTCTCCAAATGGGCCCAAAATGGCATTGTGGGTGTGGGAGTAGTGCCACTCCTGAGGTTGGTAGTGACCACTTGATGCAAACTACATGAAATGTCAGAGGAGACCAGTAGGACAAGAAAACAAAAGGAAGGGAGGGGAGGGAGGAACTCCTTGAGTAGAACGTTCCTGGTATGAAAAACACGCCTCAGTGCAAATCCATTCCAACACACAGGATTTACATGGATTTAGTGGTGCAATGGCACAGCCTCATTAGGCACTAAACTCTCTTCTGTAATTTAGAATCAAGGCGAACACAGAGTTCTTTGGGCTTTTTGAAAGAACATGCAAATATGGGCTACACAGACCAACATAGCTACAAAAGGATGTTACAAAATGTCTGTATTTAGACACTCGACACTTCTAACCATCTCACAGAAAATTTTGCTCAGTGTGTTGTTGCAATTCCTTCATGCTAATTTTTCTAGCTTAGTGTTTGTGTCCCCTTTCAGTTTCTAGATGTGCTGTACAAATGTAGAAAAAAAAACAGATTTTAGTAACATCTAATAATGTTTAATAATCTATGCCACGTGCTTCATTTTTGACCCAACTAAGATGCAACACTGAATTATATTTACAACAGCGTGAAGAAGTAATCATTTCTCCTGTTGTCCTAACCACTTACACTTATTTATGTTTTGCTCATTCACTCAAGAGTGTGGGATAGGGGTGTCTCAATTCTCTTTGTGGTGTAGGGGGAGGGTATTTAGCCAACGCACATTTCAAACAAAGCATTACATTCGTAGAACATTAGATTTGCTCTTAGCTTTTAATGTTATGTTCAAAGTGCCAATTATCCCAAGCATTCTGCCCTCCACCTACATCACAAACAAGATTATGACAAACTTACTCCCAACATGAATGGACAAAATGTTGTGTTAAAACTAAACAGGATATGGGGTGAACTGACACAAAAAAACGAAGAATATGTTCATAAGTGACCTGAACTTGATTTCCAATACAGTTAAATGTATTAGAAAAATATGTATTTGAGCAGATTCCCCTTAATTTTGAGTTGCAGGAGTTCAATATCTTCAGATGTTTACAGAACAAACGATTTATCGATCTGATCTATGAGCAAACTATCCCCTTGGAAAAACAAAAATAAAGCAACACTTCTGTTTGACTTTGAAATCATTGCTGCTCTTGTGTTTGCTTTACAGTATCATGAAACGGTTTAAAGTGCTAAACAAATATAATATTTATGTATATATATATTTTTTGCGTTTTTATTATCAATATTATCCGTGGACCTGTAGTGTGAATGGGCCAGGCATCACACCACTGAATCTGCATGTAAGGACTTGGAGTCACCAAACGTCGCCATCAAACACCAGCTCGAGTTCGTTTTACTGATGGTTGCTGTAGCCAAGTCTTCAATGCAATGCACTCCAACATCAATAAATATGTATTAAAACATGCAAAAACAAAATGTTAAGCAGATCGATTAGGACATTTAGAGCTATGCTTTAATTTGTTGTTTACAGGTGAAATTATACTAACCAAATCTGTTGTCCACCTTATCTCTAAATAAACCTTTTGCCAGTCTAATCTGTAAGATGTTTTACTACTTCTATAATTTCTACAAATCCTCATGTGTGTCACTGAAGAAAATAAAAATAAACTATGGCTACTAAATCGTTTAAGATGATAAGATTGCAGTCTTGTCACAAAAATTATTCATATAATTGAATACATGTCATGCTAATGAAGTCTTTATTTTGTAAAGCTAACAAGTGTTTAGATTGTTTCAGTATGACTAATCAATCAACATCTGATCTACCTACTCATAATAGAATACATCAAAGTAAAAGTTCAGTTAAATTCATAAATAAAACATAAAAATATGCTACTGGTATATGCCAATGTTTTATTTTAAAGATAAACTTTATTTTCCTAAATAGGATTTGGTAAATTAGCAGTGTTTACTGCTTTGTGCATTTTGTCTAAAAACAAAGTTGATGCAAATTACATCTATACAAAAAATATCTTAACACAAAATAAAGTTCAGCATTAAGAAATTCACACAAAAATCAAAGCACCAGCAATCCCTTTTGCATTTGTTTTTCTACAAATGTTGCCACATTTAGTTGTTTCACACCTTTTACAGTTAATAAAAAAACAAAACACAAAAGGGATCATCAAACCACAGCAACACCGGCTGACTTGCTTCACCTACCTTATGTTTGTGGTCTTCCTCCTCTTGCATTTTGGCCTGAAGCTTTCGCACCATCACCTGCCTCTTCCACTCAGGGATGGCTTTCCCCTGCTCGTCGTGAGTGGGCACCAACGCCTCAACGTCCGCCAGACTCGTCTTCCTCACAGACTCGGCTTTCGCTGAGCTACCGTCGCCGTTCCCGTTGACGACTGAGTTGGTGGACAGCTGCTCGTAGCTCGCAGAGGTCGACATGACCCTTGAGGATCCAGAGCCGGTGGGACTGGGGCTGGGACTGGGGCTGAGGCTCGGGGTGACGGGTGGGGAGGTGACGGGCATATCGGGCTGCAGAGGGGAGGCTGGATTGGCTGGTGGGGTAGAAGACGGAGTCTCTGGAGGTGTGGGGGACTCCTTGAGGAAAGTAAGACAGTCAATTTTATACACTTGAATAAACAAAGTAACTAAAACTTTGTCACTGTTAGCTAATTAAGTTCTGACTTACTGAAGATTTGACACACTGTTTGGGCTACATTTTGCTCTATTTTGGTTTTATTGATATGAACTCTTGCGAGCGAAATAAACATAGTAGCATCAAAATCACAAGTAAAGACTGAACTAACTACATTTGTTTGTGCCGCTGCCCGTTCCATAAACTCAGCTTACATTGTTGCCCGCGGGTCCGCTGTTGGAAAATACAGTGGTGTAGCCTTTACTGTGTGGCGTGGGCTTGAGGCTCTTTCCTGCTTTGATCTCTGCCAGCAGCTCCGAGTTGTCACCGGTGGGGGACATCATGTTGAAAGACTTTGTGCCTGCGGAAAAAAAAGGGAGAGTGCAGACAAGTGAAGCCCGGCAGAAAGACGGGACAGAAATGCCGAAGAAGAGAAGAGAGGGTGGGTGGCATTTCAGTGTGCAATATTTCATCCGACGAGCCGGGTATCAATGCTGACTGGGGGTCAGAATGTTTATAAGGAATACATTTAATTCCTGCAGTTGGCTTTTGCATTCATATCTCTTGAGGTTGTGCTGCCACTTAAAACCTGTTTCTCATTAGGTCACGGCTGCATTAGTAACACCTTGACACGAGCTTGGATTAAAAGGTGAGATTTCTCCTTTTTGGAAAGCAGGTGGATGGAGGGAATACAAACAAGGGCTCTATAGTAACTTTTGTAAATACATTTTTGATGAAGAAAAAACTGTTACTTTCCTTTCTATATTATCTATACGTTTCAGTTTTTAGTAATTAAAGAAGAGTCAAAAGAAACTACAGGTGTGGGAGACTGAGTTTATCCTATAGAATGCCAAGAGATGGTTCCTTTTCTGACATTGAAACAAAAAACCTTACATAACTTGACTCTCCTTGTTCACCTTTCCCAGTTTTTCTCAAATTAAAAAGGAAGTCATTTTGTGATTTTAAACAAGCTTTAATCAGTGAATAACAAACACATAAGGTGTAGGAGAAAACTGTTTCTTATTAAAACTGCTCAGCTTTAAATGATGTGTTAGTTTTTGGTGAACAAAAACTAGCAGCTATCCTTTTGTGTTTAGGTTTTTGCTAAAAATTAAGCCACGTACAAATGTAGCATGATTTGAAATACAACCAAAGCAGCATCAAAACCATGATTTTTTTTTGTTTTCTTATCTTACATTTCAAAACCAATCAGCGAGCACAACTACAAGCCATTACATGTTACATCATCAACATTACTGAAATGTAGCATTCTATTCACTTTAAATTTTAAAACAGTAACTGCCTCACCTGGTTGAGTGAATGTAAACCTCCAGTTTAGCAAATATCCTCAATCCCTCATTGTTTACTTTTTCTGTTTGCTGAATGGGGGGAGAGAGAGAAATTGTCCCGTATAAAGTGTTCCCTGTTGAGATAACCACAAAGGTCTATTTGGACTCTGGCTTAGCGTGCCACCCCTCCTCACGCTCTCCCGTGTCTCCAATGGGGAAGAGAGAACAGCTTTCCATTAAAGAGCCATCATCACAGTTGGGGGAAATCTAAAGGAATCACCCGTAACTGGAAGTGACAGCGAGCCAGTGGAAAGCCGGCCAGGAATTAACGCGCAAACGCACGAACACACAGCCGCAGCTGAATCCTCCGCTCGTCGCTCCACAGTTTTATTTCTCACTGAGACTAAAAAGACCCAAACAGCAAATGATTTTAAGAGCTTCCAACACACTGATTGTGACTGCTAAAAAAAGTTAAAAGAAACTGAACTTTTTCAAATGCAAAGTTTACTTTCTAAGGATTACTTTGGCAAAACTATAAAATCTTACCTAAAACAAATTGTAAAATATACTGTATTTTGTAACAAATCATCAAGCAATTCTTCAGTTCATGAGTTATCTAAACTTGTCAATCTCAAAATGACCAAGTCTTACTTGAGAAGAAATTAGATATCAAAACTCATATCACTGACAATTTATTACAAATGTAACAAAGCAAACTTCTTGTCTTGAGAAATACACTTCTCTTATTTTAAGATGATATTTAAATGCTCATTACACCAAAGTTGACAATTTTATCACAAGATATTGAGATATTTGGAGAAAATGTCATGAAAAGTGACAGCATACCTTCAGCCTTGCAAGAGCAATCCTTATCACAAAGATCCAGGGAAGTTGATTTATATTGGGATGCGTATTAAAGAATTAAAAACAATGCTGGACTGAAACCGGAGCATCTACTTCTGCTGGAGTTCACGAGATATGCACCGGCTGCTACTTTCTGTTTAGCCAGGAGGGGTGGATGGAGGCTCCAGGTGTGGCAGGTGAGAAACGTATGACAAACAGCTAATGGACATCTCAGAACAAAAAGGCTTTCAGCCTTTTAGGATTTGCTGTAATGTTTGTTTGATTCTACCAAGCAGCTGCATGGTACATTCAGATGTGTCCTGTAGCACAAAAAGCTGAATTTCTCACACCGTGTTCAAAAAACAGACATCAGTGTTGCTCAGTCATCTCGACTGAGCTGGATTTTTAGTTGATTTTTTCCTTTCCTCTGAAAGAACGCTAAAGTGGAGTGAAGTGAGGGAATTTATGTGAGCATTTGAAAGGATTTTGATTAAGTTAAACATTTTTGAAGGTTTTTAAGATTTGTCAGAAGCAGTTTATTGACACCATAATGAGCATAATGACAACAGAGTGTTCACTTAAACTTTTGTTTCAGATGATGTAAAACACTCCTCACAGGAAATTCTACACAACCAGTTAGGAACTTTTTAAAATTTGGTTGAATTTAAAGTCTGTTCCCACATTGTTACCTTTTGCTGTGCTGAAAAATGTATGTACTTACATTCTTGAGAAAAATTGTTATTTATTCCAACTTTAAAGAAGACATATGCTTTTAAATCCCCCCCTCCTCATTCAGTTGGGGTCTATAAGAAGTGGAACTGCAATGCTTTGGTCTGAATTCCTCTTTATTGTAACTCCACAATCCCCTCTTTCACCCTTGTTCTGAGGTGTGTCTCAGATGAGGCAAATGAGGCACTTCACATCCTGCCCCCCTTCAGCCTCCAGACTGGTCCATTCTAGTTTGATAGAGGGGTTTACGACTATATAGCTGCACAGAAAATTTTATTTACTAATTAAAATATGTCAACAGCAGAAGACTTGTCCATCCAGCCTTACATGTTGGAGCCAGAGTCTGACCCAGAGCCAGAGGAGAAAATTGTAGTTGGTAAGTCCAGACCATTTGGCAGGTTTGTCTCAAATATTGTGATGTCATAGAAAATATAGAAAACAGAACTGGTTGAAAAAAATGACGCAAACAGAATATAAAGATATCCAAGCAGCACCAGGAGAAACTAAATTCATCTTTTCGGCACTCTCGGAGACTCCAAGTACACGACAAAATGCATTTAACTAAAAAAATGTGGATTTTGCATTACCGTATATGTCCCCTTTGAATAACTGGCCTAAATCATGTCATCATGTATGAAGATCTTGTATACATGTTTCTTTTAATTAAGATGACCAAAGAAGTTTAATAAAACTCAATAATGTAGAAAAGCAGTTGAAGTCACAGTCATGAGGTCAGGTTTGTTGCAACTCAGCAGGTAATTTTTCTTCTCATGAAACAGAGACACAGAGATGCTTATTGTCCTGCATTTTTGTCATTTGAATATCAAAGTGTATTTATCTGTGTCTACATTATAATAGAACAGTTCTAGTGAAAAGCTAAGTTTATTTTTATCTATTAAAATGAAACCATGAATCACTGATAATGACACACCTGTTGAATCTGAGTGATATGGATCTGAAGTGAAGCCTGGAAAACATCTCCAGAAAAATCTAGATGATGAATATAAATGCTTTATTTAGGAAGTATTTGGGTTAACATTGAATTTGAAAAAAAAAAAACAAATACTTTTTTGTCGTCTGCTTTTACTTACACTTCATTTGTCTAAGTAGCCCAACTTCTGGCTGAGAGGAAGGGATGTTCCCGCCTTGGCAGGGCAACAGGGAAGAAGAAGACGCAGCACAGCAGGAAATTAAGGAAAGAACAGAAATATAGACAGGGAAAGCAGGTGAAAAAATGAAGTAAAATAAAAGATGGGCAGAAAAAAGTTGAAAAGATAGTTTAAACCAGGGGTGCCCAAATATTTTCTCTAAAAGGGCCAAAAAGAAAATCGATCTGAGGGCCAAATGCAATAAAATAATACATGAAACGCAAATACTTCTTAAGAAAAGCGGTTTTATTTTGTATGATTAAGCTAGCGGCTAGTGCGGCGGACTTTTCATTAATCAAAATTTTAGTATTTGTGATCTTATTAAGTGTGCAAATCTAGAAGTGTGCTTAATTCTAATCTAAATGTCTCTAGTAGTTGTATTTTAGTATTTTATGAGTTATCTTAATATAATGCAAAGATAAATTACATACCATGAGTTAAGACTATGTGCACCACAGTTCCATATAAAGTTGGATCAATGGTCAGAATGAAAGTGGAAATATAGTGTTTCTACATAAGACAGGAGATTACTGCCTATAACTGCTGGTGGGCCAAATCAAATGCTTGGCGGGCCAATTTTGTCCTGCGAGCCCCACTTTTGGCAGCTCTGGTTTAAACCTTTTAAAAAGGGTGCTCTGTCAAAAGTTTATGAACAATTAATGTCTTACCTGTTATACATGTAGCTCTTTGACTGACATCACTTTCTAGAAATAAAGCTGAATTCTGAACAATTTGAAGAGCTAATGGCTAGTCCGAACAGGGACAGGACTAAAGATAATTGCTACAACAACTTTAATATAAGATATTTCAATAACTTTTGTCCACTTTAGTAATAGCTTAGACCATTCTGAGGGCTATCTACAACAGGTAAAATAACTAGTAAATGCTTATTGCTAAAATATTATTGCATACAAGTATAAAAATTTGCAATTTGTTGTAAAAAAAAAAGAAACCAAATTTGCTGACATTAGCAAAAAAAATAGCTAAAAGGTAACTGAAAAATCTGAATCTAGTGCAAAGACGCAGAAAGAGCATGTTTGCTGAATTAAGTAACAAGAAGCTGAAATCACAAAAGTTGACTAGCTGAAAAAGTAAAAATTAACTGAAATAGCTCAAAAGCAGAATAAAGAGCTCAAGTTAACAAAAAGATACTGATAGATGTACAAAATAGTTTAAACCAGCAGAATAGCTGAAAAAGCAGAAAAAATCTAAAATTAGAAAAAAAAAAAAAAAGAAAAAAGAAAGAATCTGAAGGATGGTGAAATTAGTTAAAAAAGCAGAACCAGAGGGGTATAAAGTGCAGTAAAGGTTTAGAAACATTTTAAAGGGTTTCATAATTATTGGATGGAGTTCTACTTTTTCCATTAGAAAAAAACAATGTCAGAAAAGGCTAAATATCTCAAAAAGTATAAATTGCTGAAATGAAAAAAAAAAAAAAAAAAAAAAAAATTAGCCCAAAAAGGAGCTGAGACATATACATTTTTGAAATGGCACAAAAATTGTGGAATGAGATGTGTGCACAAAAAACTTACAGAAGGAAAATGGAAACCATCTTCCCACAGAACCCCACTTCAAAAGATTTGAAACGTTGGAAAAAGAAAAGAAGCACTGGCTTGCTTTTAAACTGAACTCAAATTAATCTATTATTTAATTCTTTGTGTTATTTGAATAGAATGAATAAATCCAGATGAGTAAGACACTGTTTTCGACTTTAAAACATTTTACCTGCAAATCATCTATCCATCCATTTTCTTTGGCTTTTCCTGGGTCGGGTCGCGTGGGCAGCAGACTAATCAGAGAGACCCAAACTTCCCTCTCCCCAGCCACTTGGGCCAGCTCGTCCGGGGGAATCCCAAGGCGCTCCCAGGCCAGCTGAGAAACAGTCTCACCAGCGTGTCCTGGGTCTTCCTCAGAGTCTCCTCCCAGTGGGACGTGCCCGGAACACCTCACCAGGGAGGCGTCCAGGAGGCATCCTAACCAGATGCCCGA
>JARVJO010000024.1:18449619-18475841 GCA_031762555.1 Cynodonichthys magdalenae | reverse complement strand
AGCCAGTTGAGGTGGCTCAGGCATCTGGTTAGGATGCCTCCTGGACGCCTCCCTGGTGAGGTGTTCCGGGCACGTCCTACTGGGAGGAGGCCCAGAGGAAGACCCAGGACACGCTGGAGGGACTATGTTTCTCACCTGGCCTGGGGACACCTTGGGACTCCTCATGACGAGCTGGCCCAAGTGGCTGGGGAGAGGGAAGTCTGGGTCTCTCTGCTCAGGCTGCTGCCCCCGCGACCCGATCCAGGATAAGCGGAAGAAAACGGATGGACTGAGGAAGGTGGAAACTTAATATGAAGGGAAAATGAATGATTGCCAATGCATATGAGACACTGTTAGAAAACCATCAGAAGAATAGTTTGCCCTAAATTCAAACAAGAAACCAAACGTGTAGCTAAAACATATTTTTATGAATTAATGATGATTAATGATGTTCGATTGTTTTGCAGAGTCAACAAGACATTTTTGTCTAACATAAGAGAACAAAACCAATGCTTTATTTTTTTCTAGTATTTTATTTTTTAACTGAAAACATTTGCATGGATTTATAATAAAATC
Source organism: Cynodonichthys magdalenae (assembly GCA_031762555.1). NCBI lineage: Eukaryota > Metazoa > Chordata > Actinopteri > Cyprinodontiformes > Rivulidae > Cynodonichthys > Cynodonichthys magdalenae. The sequence continues at coordinate 18,475,286 of JARVJO010000024.1, read as the reverse complement.
TATTTGTTTTTGTATAATATACTGACCTTCACAAAAACTTATTTTCTGTTAAATAAACATTTAAAATTTTATAACTTCAATCAAAACAAAGCATATTAAAATCAGTTTGACTCCATTCTCATTTTTTTAATTATTAGATTATGTGTTTTATGTACTTTGTTTTTATTTTATATTTGATTTTATTAGAACATAGGATCCCAGGCTAAAGGTATTATTTTTGTGTGGTTTATTGCTTTAAAACTGTTTTTATTCATCTCCACCGTGCCGAACAGCTGGCAGACATGTACAGATGCGTCAGAGCCATGTGGATGATGTTGGCGTAGCTTTTGGCTTGGGATGCCAGACCTCCTTTCAGGTTCCACCATCATACTGAAGTCTGGAAGCTTCTTGATGAGGTTGTTGGGTCGAGTTCGTCTCTCTGACAGCAGAGCTCGTCGATGCTTTTGGTTTTACGCTTTAATGAAGCAACTCCATCTGTCTGAGCTCCGTGGCTCGTGTCAGTGTCATGCCGTTTATACAACCATGATGTATCTTGTACTTTCTGCATACATTCTTCTTTGTTAAATGTATTTGATGGTCATTTTTACCTTTTTATCAATATTCTACAGCTGACACTTATATTTAATAAGACATTTTGCGTGTTCTTTTCAACTTTATCTTTCTTTTTTTCATTATCTGATTAAATTATGTCATACTTGCAGTTAAAGTTATCTAGATAATACATTAAATCATCTCCCTTTTCTTGACACATCACACATTTCCTGGAAAATTTCCTTTTTCCTGTCGGCTCTTCAACAAAGCACCACTGCGCTTTGCGCTTGCACAGATGGAAACCCACGCTGAAGACAAAACAAGGTCCCAACCGAAGCCTCTCTTGGACTTTTTTTTATAGTTTTATCTGGGAGGGTCATTTCACAGACAGGACTTGATGGCAGTTATGTGAGGCCCCCATGGGACAGGGCGCGTGCAAAGCTCCTATATCTGCAAAAGAGCTTAACAACCCCCTACTGAAGCTGTGGCGGGCAGCTTGCATCATAACCTTTGACAATTTGATACAAGCTCGTAGGGTGGCACAGTTCAAGCATATATAAGTAAATCTGAGCAGATATTTAACCGCGGTCCACGTTTGGTGCGTAAAAACTGGTGCGTAAAGTTTGTGCGTAAAAATGCGATTTTTGTTCACCTGAAACTTTAGTACAAAAACAGCACAAAACGATCAAAATATCAATTAATTATTATTTTTTTGGTTATGCTTATAGATCTAACACAACTCACAATGTATTCATGTGCTTTTTTTTAACTGAACCTACTGTTTAGATTTCAACATAAAAACCCTGTTATTTTTTTGTTCTGGTAACAGTGGAACACAAAGACAGTCTTTGTGTTCAGATGCTACCGTCCCTCCTGTCCTCGTCAGACAAAACGGTGCGCAGTGATGATGAGAGCGGAGCCGGAGCCTGGACACCGATGATGATGGTGGGAACATGCGGAGTTTGGGGGAGGGGGGCTTTGTGTGCGGGTAGGCACGATGGGGGTTGGGTAGACTGATGAGGAGAAGGTTCCCATCTGTTGAGGCGGTTTTGGCGCGTGCCGAACGCGTGAATCCCACAGGCGGCTCAAAGGTCCGTTCAGACTTTTCACCAAAAGCAGAAATCCTCTAATAAACGCTCTGCAATTCAAAATGTTATTGATACTAAATTATTGTGTACATATTATTGTTTTAACAGAAAGCAGTTGGAAAGAAATTCAAGTTTTTTTTACTATTGAATTAGTGAATTAACCTAAACGTTTCCAAACAGCTTTTCAATAATCACATGAAGCTTTCCCAGTTTACTTTCAGTCAATCTATGTTTATGTTCTGAGAACATTCAATTTCTGCTTGTATTTATTGTAATTATTATAGCCCAGACCTGCTGCAGGTAAACGCCTTGTTGATTTTAAAGAGAGCTTCTGGGCTCCATAAACAGATGTTAATCCAAACATAGCGTGGCTTGGGTGTCTGCTTCATTTATTTTAGGAATAGATTAATCTGAATCTCAGATTCACTCATTAGGCGCGTTGTGTTTGTTTTGTTGTGGAGGGAGCAAAAAACAGAAAAAAGCCCCAAAATAATAGCAACAAATATTATTTGATGCTATTTAGTTACTATTTCGATTATTTATTTTAATATTACACATTTAAACTGCTTCTAAAACAATCCTAAATGTATTTGGGAGATCAGTTTGAAAGAAATTTTAGGACAAAACAAAAATCAGTTTATAGACAACTGGGATTTGGAAATTTATAATTTTATTAACAAAATTGTGTTAGATACATTCTTTACTGCAAATAAGAACAAAAAGAATTCACTTTAATGTGTAATTAAAAAAACCCTTTGTGATGTAGTTTGTGTGCAGAGTTAGCTCGCAGATGGACGTTGAGGTTTTAATTTTTAAACACAAGAAAACACATCACAAACATCACATGCCAGCGTAGAAACGCATGGACCCATGGGAACCAGATGGTCCAGACAGAATCATCTCTCCAAAGACAGCCACCCCTCCCAGTCCTCCCCCTAGCTTGTGTCCCCTCCCCTTTGACGCTCCGGGACCACATAAATAGGAGGCTCTCCAGACCCGAGCTACATTTGAACTCAGCTTCTCTCTAAACAAGTATCGCCCCTAAAGAAAAACAACAACACAAACATGAGTCCCAGCATCACCCCTGAGGCCAGCCAGCCTCTCCCCGCGCACTCCACCGTGGCCCAGAGAAAACAAGCCAACGAACTCAGAAAGGTAAGGAACAGAGAGAAACTTTCCAGCTGCGCTTCTGCTTAATGCTCTGATTTTAAAGAGCAGCAAGAATAACGATTTTAATTTTGTCTCCTAGACTCTGAAACCTCTGCTTGAGAAGAGAAGGCGCGCTCGCATTAACGACAGCCTCAACCATCTGAAGAGTCTGATTCTGCCTCTTGTTGGCAAAGACAGCGCGCGCTACTCCAAGCTGGAGAAAGCTGACATTCTGGAAATGACAGTCCGCTTCCTCAGAGATCTGCCCTCCGCTCCAGTAAAAGGTGAGCATCGTGTCCAGGCTGAGAAACTGCACAACATGTTGATTCTGTCTTTCATCTGAAAGTGCAGCCGCTCACCAGACCTCTGCTCTTCTCCCTCCAGACTCCGCAGACAGTTACAGAGACGGTTACAAAGCCTGCCTCCAGCGCGTCTCTACCCTGCTTCCCAAGACCAGCCTGGACCAGGACGCGTGCCAGCGCGTGCATGAGTTCGTCCAGCAGTCCATGTCCGCCGCAGTCACACCGACCTGCCTGAACTGCGCGCAGAGCTCCAGGAGCTTCCCTCAGATCCAGCAGAGACTCCTGAGCCTGAAGTCCAGCTTCAGCCACAGAGCGGAGAACCAGGAGCCCCTGAACGGCGCAGCTGTGGCCCCCGTCAGGGTGCAGTCAGGCCCGCAGCCGGTCTGCACCGCTGTGTGGAGACCCTGGTAGAAAGAACGGACATTCATCTCACCTGTATTTATTTTGTTGATAGTGTGCATAGTATTAGTAATAAGCATAATGTTGAAGTTATTTCAGCACTTGACTCATGTTGCGTTTGTTGCCAGTAGGCGAAGAGCACAGATCTTAAAGAAACCGAAGTTTTAAAACCAATCCTCTTTGGGGTTTCAAAGACAGGGGTTGTAGATATCACTTTTGTAAAACCCCAAGGGTTATTTTATTTGAGGGTTGCACTGTGGACTTAAAATATTTTAGTCTGTGCAACAGAATAGTCAGTAAACACTATGTGTTACATTTGTGTATTTGTTTTTCATTTATGGCATGTTAAAAAGTTGTTTGTGACATTTGAAATGCTTGCAAAGGTTTAAATAAATGTAGATTTGACACATATGGTCGTTTTGTTTAATTCTTTCAGGTCTGTTTAAAATATATAACATTTGTGTCATTAACCCCATATGAAGGGGGAGAAAGAAATAATAATATAGAAGCTACAGGTCAATATGAGCTCAGTGATGCTGATGAGCAGCTGCTCTATTGTTGTTGATGTGAGGCGCCTCTTTGCCGCCAAAAATGTGGAAAGAAGTTGTGTGAGAAAAAAACACTGAGGTTAGCAGAGAGACCACAAAGTCCAGGACCAATATTTGGTAAAAGGAAAATGCAAACACGTCTAAATGTTATATTTATAACACATTTATTATAACGTGACATAATTAACTCATAATTAACTGAGCCTCAGAATACAAATTGAATAAAGTTTGATCCTGGGTCAGCTCTGTGCCAAACATAAACTTACAACTACAATATTATATTAAAATAAACCAGTTGGCTCTTTTTTCAGTTACTCCCGTGTTTTACAGGCTGCACATTTGTTTGTTACAAGATTACTAAATCTGACCCTCCCCTGCTCTTCATTTTCATAAATCTTTCCACCTGCTGCCTCAGCCGCCACACCTTGGATCTTCAGTCTGTTTGAGTTTTGGTGAAACTGAATTTATTCTGTGAAGGTCAGAGGTTTGTTACAGAAATGCAAAGGCAGCCTGAAAACTTACTTTTCAGTCTTAGATAAAATAGTCTTATTTTATTGGAAGGAAATTCTAAGAATTCACTTAAATTTTTTGAACCATTTAAATTTGAAGCTGCTTAAAGAAACTGTAAACACAAACCTCAGACCAACAATGAGGTTAAAGCTTCTGATAACAGAACTGAAGGAAAGATTGACAATACATATTTGAAAAAAAAAACTAAAAACAAAACTTGGAATCAAATCAAATCTATCCTGCTATCCTCATACATGTCTTTATGTCCTCATGTTCTGCTGTCCTCATACATGTCCTGCTGTCCTTCTGTCTTCATACATGTTCTGCTGTCTTTATACATGCCCTGTTGTTTTCATGTCCTGCTGTCCTCATACATGTCCTGCTGTCTTCATTGCTGTCCTCATACATATCCTGCTATCTACAAGCCCTCCTGTCCTCATACATGTTCTGCTGTCTTCTTATATCATTCTGTCCTTTTGCATGTCCTGCTGTCTTCAAATATCTTTCTGTCCTTTTGCATGTCCTGCTGTCCTCATATATGTCCAGTCTAACATATTTCCCTGCCACTCCAGATGTCCTCATCACCACAGCTCCTCCTTCCTGTCATACTTTTTGTAAATTCACAAAGACAAAATAAAGTGTCTTTCTCCATCATAAAAGCAAAGATGTTGTCTGTATTTGTCATGAAGCCACACTGTTGTTCACTAAGTATCATTTCACGGTCTACCTTTAATTTCCACAACTCTCTCTTTCAAATCTGTATTGTTTGGCTCAGCAAGTTAACTTAACATCTCACGTTGAAAATGACAAAATTGGCTGCAAGAAAATCAGGTTAAGACTGAGTCACATGACTGACAGATGTAGTGGATTTACAAAACATACTGTAGCCATTTCTGTTGTGAGTATAACCCCCCCCCCCCCGCCCCCAAATGTAATCTAATGTTAACTTTGGTTAAAGGAACCAAAGAGCTGCATGTGGCCCCAGAGCTGCATGTTGCAGACCTCTAATGTTGGTGAACATGTCTGGTGTTTAGGTGGCAGAAAGAGTGAATAAAACAACTGTCAAGAATAAGGTTATCAATTTGGGTGGGGCTGAGTTAAAATGACAACGCTCAACTTTCAAACAGAAACTTTTGTTACAATCTGCAGACAACACTGTCCGTTATTTGGTGATCAAACTATAGCCTGCATCTGCACACTGTGGGGGGCTGCATTGTAGAGCTGCGGTAAAAGTCACATGTTTGCTGCCACGGCTCTTCTCCCAAAAAAAAAAAAAACTCCCATGAAGTGTCGGTGCGCAGCCAGACAAAGGCTCCCTGTTATCCTGCCAGCACAGATGGGTTACCGACGCCAAATTTGCTTAAAAAGACAAAAGAGGACTCTATCCGTAGGGGGAAAACGGAGAAATGCCCCACCACAACGTCACCATCGCCCCCCTGTATCCCAGCGGGCGGTGAGGGGCGCGTGCAGCAAGTGTGCCTCTGAATTGGGAAGGACTTGTCATTTTGGAAGCTCATACTTGTTTTTCACATTCATTTATTTTTATTAATTCTTAGCAGAATAACTTTCTAAGCCTAAAAGTTATGTCTAAATGTAAAGAGTGTACATGTAAATACAAATTTTCAATTAAATGGTGAAGAAGGAGTAAACCAAATGTGGAAAAAGCAAAGCAAGCAGGTTTGTGTAAAGGGGTTAAAAGACAATTCTTTAGTTTTTAACTTTTGCACTTTTGTCCAGTTCTATGTGCTCTAATTAATAAAATCACCCTAAAACTTGATGAAGTGATGTGAAAACGTCCCGCAGACTGAGCTCTGCTTTCAGTCATTTGCATGCAGAATCTATCAACAAACATCTCATGATAGCTTGGATGCTATAACCATCCAAGAGACAAGCTGAAAGAAACATGCAGTTTGGGTGTGTGTGTGTGTGTGTGTGGGGGGGGGGGGGTTAGAATGGTTCAGTTGGACCTATTAGAAGCTTGCAGACGGGGTACCCACGCTAAAACCGCGTGGAGATCAGATGTCCTGCATTTAAAGTTTAGAGAAAACAAGGAGAACCCAACGCGCGCGCATGGACGAGAGTTGGATAGAGCTATGGGATCCAGAGGTGTGTGTGTGTGGTGGGCGTGAGGAGGTGAAGAGGTGATGGGGGAGGGACATGGGATCGGGATCTTTAACAGACAGCCATCTGGTCCCCCTGGCGCGTGCTGCGCGCGTGGTTCCCCTGAGTGCAGAGGCATTTGATGGGCTGTCATGTTCCTCCTGTTTTTATTTAAAAGCAAATAACCGGGGAACTTCTGGTGTGTGTTCTTTTTTGCAGACCTTCCAAACAGGTGTTGCTGAACTAATTCAGGTTGACTCACCACCTATGTGACCCCCACCCCCCCGCACAAAAATCTCAGAAAATTAATCATATAAAGATGTTTCAAGCTAGAAAGACTCCTCATCCTGATTATTCCAGCGATTTTAAAGATATTTTAAAAACTATTATTATACAATCTAAGAGGAACGCAGATGCAGGCAAATCAGGTGAATTTGCAATAATAAAATATAGAGCACTCAGAAAATAAATTGAAACATGTTGTTCATTTGAGGTTTACTTTGGTTGATGCAGAGTCATATTCGATTATTTCTGCTTTGTTCGCGTTCCCGAGACAAAGGCCACAAATGATTTCTGTTGTAATCTTGGCAGAACACCTGGGTAAAAGTTTTAATTATTAAACACCTGGTGTAATCTCTCTTAATATTTTAACTCTAGATAGCTCAAAACGAAGTGTTACATTGCGCTGTAGCTTTTGTGTTTGACAACACGCAGCCTCCTCGTTATGCAGCCCCCACCATAGCGCACAAAGCAACAGCAGCACTCCCTACAGGTGATCGCTCTTCTCTCCCCCTCCCCCCATCCCCCAGGCAGAAGCTGCGTAAAAACGTCAGATGGTTATGCAAAACTATTGTAGAGAAAATCAAAGAGTATGTGTTGTTTGAAAGCAGCGTGGCTTGGGTGTGTGATTGGTTGTGATTGGTGTAGGAGTGTGTTGATGTGAACATACACCAGACTGACCCATATGCTCCACAACCTATAGTGCGTCCTGTTGTTCCAGTTTCGATGTTTATTCATACTAACATTTAAATTATATATTTAGATAAACATTTACTTTCATCTTAAATTACAGAACAATGGATCTTGGATCAGAGCTATACCATACACCAATGTTTGCTAAATTGGTGTTTTTTAAACTTATGTATGTTAAATAAGAGCATCTTGAAGTGTTTTATATTTAGATAAACAAAAAAAAGCAGTTAAATAAGATAGTTGTTTATATCCACGTTGGAACACTGCGCAATTACGCACTGATGACAGGGTGTATTGTCAATTAAAACGCATGAAAAACATCTCCTATTTCTGCTACTACAAAAAGACTAACCATATTTGTTAACTGTTTATTAGGATGAAAGATGTTTATTTTATGTGCTCAAAGTGACTCAGTACTGCGCAATCTGAACCTTACGCGTCTTTACGCACGGATTTCTCCAGCTTTTGGACGCTGTTTTTGTTTGGTTTGCTCTATAACACAGACACGCATTGCAGCGCCGCATAGATTAAAGTTGAAGACAGATGGGTATCTTATTAAATATTGTGCTTTTGTGTTGTTTCTATCGAATACGAGGCCAGTCCAAATCGCTTTGTGTTGGCTTGGGGGCGTAGCCGTGACGCACGGAAACCGACGCCACGGACCTGGATATATATCGCACCTCTCCACCGTTACAGACACATCTCCTTCGACTTCGGCTTGGAACACTTCTGTGGTGCAAATACGACACTGAAAATGTCTCCAAATATGACCTTTGAAGATCTTCCGTCTTTCCCTTCAAGGCTTACTATTGCCAGAAGAAAAGAAGCTATTGCACTGAGAAAAGTAAGGCGACTGAGTTTTGGTAAAATTTCTTATTTTCTGTCTGGGATGTAAACCTGACTATGTGAACTAAATAATCTGTGTTCTTTCCAGACAATGAAACCCCTGATGGAAAAAAGAAGGCGTGCGCGCATCAATGAAAATTTGAACCTGTTGAAAAGTCTCATCCTTCCCCTCACAGGCAGAGATGTAAGTAATTTATGTACATTTCTTCTACATTTTAATTATACAGAATTCACGCATCACTAATAAATAAATACATTTGACAAATAAAGTCAAATCAGCTTTTAAGTCCACATAAATAAAATCTACTTTTTTTTCCTCTGCAGAAATCTCACTACTCCAAACTGGAGAAAGCTGACATCCTGGAGATGACTGTGCGGTTTCTCAGTGATATCCCACCAGTTAACACCAAAAGTGAGTTTTCCCCTTTCTATACTTATTATAAGTATTTGAGTCTATTTCGTGAACCAAAACTAAGCTCCTTCTGTCTTTCTTCAGCAGACAGTTACAGAGAAGGTTACAAAGCCTGTCTTCAGCGCGTCTCCGCTCAGATTCCCAAAGCGAAATTGAATCCAGACGCGTGCCATCGAGTGAACGACTTCGTTCACAAGTCCATGTCTGCTTACTCCACCCCGACCTGCCAGAACTGCAGCGCCCAGAGTTTCAGGAGCTTTCCTCAGATGCATCAAAAACTCCTGAGCCTGAAATCCAGCTTCAGGTCCAGACTAGAGAGCCAGCAGTCCCGCAGCGGAGCAGCAGGTCCATGCGTGGCGCGGGCAAACCCGGAGCCTCTCGGCGCTGCTGTGTGGAGACCCTGGTAGATCTGTGCAGGGTTCTCCCGAGAGCTGTAAAAACACTGTAGTATGTTTGAAAGTAGAGAAACGTGGTAAATAGGTAGAACCATTTGTAAATATGTAGCATTTTTTTTCCAGAATTTGTTGTTAATTGCTTATTATTAAGTATTATATACTTAAGTTTTACGCGCGAGTCTCTTGTCCTGTATGAGTTGGCAATTTTAGACGGTCGTATTTTTTCTTAAATCCGCATGTATGTACACGTCATATTTAACATTTAGTTCCGCAGGACTAAATGATAGAGGGCTATTGAAACAGCCCCGTAAGACCCAAAGGGTCATTGTTTGTATAAATCTGCACACCAGACTTCTTTTTCTAAGTCTGTGCAGATTGAACAGTAGACATAATGTGTCTCAGAGAGTATCTCTTTGGGGATGTGTTTTATTTGATTAATTTTGCTATTTTCAGCAAATGTTGTATATATGATGTAAATAAAGCTGCAATATTGTGGTTATATCTTGAGTTGTGCTTTTGTTCACACTCTAAGGCCGTTTTTGAAACTATAACTTGTTCATTGCATGTCAGCATTACAACAATGGGATTAAAATAGACAAATTATTAAATGACAGAGATTTAGCATTTTACAAGTAAAAAACAAACACATTAAACACAACACAAACTGTTTTATTGCATATAAACATGATCAATTAAATTAGATAAGTGGTCTCAATCCTGCTTCTTGAGTCACTATCCTGAATCTAGAGGTTTCTCTGCTTTAACACAATTTGAACCATTGAGTGATTAGCAGGCTTCTGGAGAACTTAAAGACCTGCTGTATGATAGGGAAACAACTAAAAAGTGTATGATTGTGGCCCTTGTAGATCTGTATTAAAGACCACTGTTATAGACTACTGAACACAGGTACTAAAAATGTGTTTTAAATATGAAAACGGGCCAAAATAAATTAATTTTATTAGGGCAACAAATAGCCAAAAAGGCGTGATGTTCAGGTCAACAGCGCCCCCAAAGGGCGTAATAAACTACACCGCAAATGAAGACAACGTTACAGTGGTCTCTGCTGCCTCCTACATGTGAACCAAGATATTCACGTGGTTTATATTCATGCAGCTCGCACCTTTCTGAAAGGATTTAGGCCAAAATAAAAAAGAAACGTTTTTTTTACCACTTTAGAAAAAGTCAGTGTAATGAAGACCATTTGAGTGATCAGTTTTGTTTGAACTAATATCCGGGCGATTTCCTGTCCCCTTTCTTTAGAGTCTTTTTTTTTATCAGTGTCCACAGCAGCTTGCGGACGCCGGTGAGGTGGGGGGAAGTCTGGGTTCACTTCACATCATCAGACAGAAATCTGGCTGTAACAACATGTCGGTGCCACACATGCGAGAAGCATCATCATCCTCTCTCCAATTATGCAGGTATGACGTTTACGACTTATTAGCAAATGGGCAGCTGATGCACGCGCTTTTAATAATCATGCTAATCGGTAGGTGATGGAACAACGCAGCTATCCGTTTGTTTACAGGGTAATAACCCCGATAATCCATCGCTTTAGGTCCCTTCATAGCATCATGCTTTCGCTTTGTTCAGCCGGTGGTCGACAGTTTTTATTCTGTTCTTGTTTAGGAAATAAAGCCGGTTGTTTTAGGTATTATTTAGCTAGTTGAGGGCTCTTCTCGTGACGTCACTGCTCGACCTCGGCGGGGTTAACGCCGGTTGAAAAATGGGAAAACCTGCCAAGGACGATACGGTGTTTGTGCTTTGATTAAAAATCGCAAAAGTTTTATTTCTGGACATAAACATTTGGATTCCTAACTGCCACTCGTTAGTCCGGACTTGAACACATGTTCTCACTTCCTTATTGAATTTTTCGAGGATATTCCAGAGAGAGGATTATCAGAGACGGGAGCTTTTTTTGCAGTGACTAAGCAGTAAAGACGGCTAGTATGTTAACCTAAAAATTTGAAAAATCCATTAAGTAAATAAACGGCAATTTCTCAGAAACATGCAGGTTTGGTGGTCGATTCTTCTACTCGCCTGTAGGGGGCGCTAAATGATTCATCCACGGTGGGTGCTTACATAAAACTGGTGAAGTCCGTTTCCACCACTGAAAAGATAACTCAGCGGCCTATTACAAGACAAGGACATAATTTTGAGATGCTAAATCAGGGCAAAAATGAGCTTTCAAACATATAAAAATGACGCTTAAAAAGACAAACCAAAGGTTCACCATACAACATATGGACTGTTTTACAACTTTTCAAACTCATCAAAACAAAGTAGTCTTGCCCAGGAATCAACAGACTGCGTTAAATTTTGACACTTAGTCTCACCAGTCTGAGCATGCACACTACCTGTGATGGTGGGAAGGAACAACTCTACTTAGTCAAGTTTCCACGCACTGAGTTAAAGTTTGATGTGAACAGAGAGTCGGTCACAACACATACTTCAAGCGCTAACACATTTTGTGATATTGAAAATGCCCATAATATTTTCAGGGTTTGACCAAAACAGCTCCCTTATCTCAGGACCGTGGTTAAATCTCTGGCATTAGAGGTACAGAGCAATATATATTCATGCAAAGTTTTTCATGAAAAAAGAATGACTTCTACAGTTTCCTTCTTTCTACGGAGTCCATGAAGGTCTATTTCAAGAAAAGCTTGTTTGAGATTTTGTCCCATAAATTCACAAAAGTCTCTATCTAGAACTAAGAAAACAGTTTTATTAATCCTACAGATCTTCTGAAAGAAAAAGTGCATTTAAAAAAATCCCCCAAACAAAAGCTTGGTGAAGCTTAAACTGGATATTTTCCCTGAAAGCCTTGCCAATACTTGCCAAAAGGGGCGTTATGAAGAAAGAACTAATCCAACTGCCCAAACCTTTGCTGTAAGATCTGCACAACTGTAAAAATATTAAAAAGATGACAAAATTGAATAAAATATAATGGAAGCTTAAAACTGAAAAGGAAGCCATTTTTGTTTTTCATCGGCGTTTGAACGTATTCGTTCCCGTTTGCAAGTCAAATTTTTATTAATCGATCCAAAAACCATTTCTGTGCCACTGTATAATCCTGCTCTTCCTGTCTGTTGTGACGCACCGATACGTTCACAACACATTTAGCTTTATGAAGTGTGCTTAGATCCTGTTTGGCCGGTCATGACTCGTAGGGCGTGACTTGCAGCGTGTTAAACTAGATGACGTCAGTGCTGCATTATCAGAGCCCAGGATCACAAAAGTTGTGAATGTAGAGATCAGACACGCAGGGGAGGTCAGGCAGTGTGTAAAGATGCATTGCTCTGGGCCTCTGAGCAGCAAGGCAGCAGATGAAGTGGATAAAACAGCAGCAGCCATGGGAAAACAGCGGCCAAGTCAAAGTCAGCAAGTCAACAGGGATGTTTTTAGAGGTGGGGAGGTTGAATCTCAGCAGGGCTTCCAGCTCAGCAGGTACTTTTAATTCACTACATTTATTTCCTTTTCTTTGCAAGGTTACTCATTAATTAAAAGAGTTTCCTCGTCTCTTATCTAATCATTAAATGTCACAACTTAGCTAATTTAAACAGACTCTTGAAGTTCTTAACTTTTTATATTTAAAATGCTCTAAGAGATGCTGAATGAAGAGCATCTTGTTTTCTGTCACCCACACACTTCCAATAATACTTAATACTGTTGCTGTTCAAGTCTGTCATAGTAGTTGATGAAGAGGTGTTACTGTCTGGCTGTGTTGGGTTTCAAATTAAAAGTTCATAAACATTAATACTTTTCTGATACAACAGCGAAAGAGATGGTCCTTTTCTCTGGTTGCTCTCAGGTATGAATCACTTCCTTTTCAGTGCTATCTTAGTGCTATAATATGTGTTGCAATTTTATTTCTTCTTCTAACTTAACTTTTTATTGTTATCTTTAATTATGCAGATTGAACACAAAGTTTTTTTTTTAATGAAAAAACAAAAACATTCTGTGTAATATAATGGATGACTAACGATGTCCAAATGTGTTTTTTTTGTGGCTTTTTAACAGTTTAATTCAGAGATGGTCTGATCCTAAAGAGAGACAAAGGAAATATTTGTGGTTTGACTTTTGCATGTCTGTGACTTGTAGAACCTGTTAGACTAGTTTAATGCACAAAAAAGAACAGGATGCAGATGATGCTTTTCCAATTGAGCCAAGTTGTTAATGGTCTGAGAATAATTAAAAACCCTCTCTAAGTTTTATAACTTTCAAAAAGAGCTTCAAGTAAGTGCAAAGGAAATTAAACTGCATAATGAGTGTAAATTGCCTCAGGTGACTAAAATGTATGAAGTAAATGGTTTTAGTTTTTAAAGGAAAACTTCCCAACATGTGCACACCCTGTGATTACCACTCCTTCTGCATTTAACAGTTATTCTGTCTGCAATTTGGCTCTGAGTCAGTGGGTATGACTGACAGAATTTCATGTGTTGGATTAGCAATAACTTACAGCTCGGGGACAGAAACGCTTTAATTCAATGTTAGACAAAAATAAAAGAAGATAACTCGTTTATATGTACAGACATGCTCACGTGTTTCTCTCTTTGCTGCAGGGTTATGCGGCCAGATGATGCCAATATAATGGGCAACGTTCACGGCGGCATCATCCTCAAGATGATTGAGGAAGCTGGAGGGATTGTCGGCACCCGACACTGCAACACACTGAATGGGGTAACCAAATTATTTAATTTCTAGTGGTGATAAAATGTCAGATCTGGTGTTGAACATTTTCTTCATTTTAAACTAGACTTAGAATAAACAAACAACACATTATGGTTGTTTCCAAATTCAGGAGCTGCATCCTTCAAATGACGAATTTGAAGGCCGGTTACTTCACAGCGATGTGCTGAAGGCTGTTCAATTTCGAAGGCTCTACCAATACATCATTTTGTAGTTAGAAATGAGCATAGCAAAGCCTAGCTTTTCCTGGTCACAGACCAACTGGATAAAAGCTGAGGTTGCTATATGAAAACGCTGCTGGAATTATGCAAACTCAATAAGCTCAAGAAGCACGTTTGGATATCTATGAAAAATCACAGCTATGATCCTAAAGGAAAGTTTAACACAAATCAGTTTAGAGCAAATAAATCGGGTCAGTGTAACGGTGTAAATCTATTCGTTGAATTTGTGCAATTACAATGGCGTTTCCCTAGCAACCTCAGCTTTATCCTGATAAATCTTCTCTAAACGTGAGGTCGGCCTGCTTCGCGCATTTGTGATCATTTCTAACTACCAAATGGTCTATTGCTGGCCACAAACACTTCATCTTTTTTCCCTGATTTGAGGGACGGGTCCAGTAGGTCCTTCTCGGCCCAGCCTATCCCAAGATGCATGGCGGGTCGACCGGGAGTTTATATTTTTGCTTGTAATGGCAGGCGAAGAAAGAGAAAGAAATATAGTTTTTAAATGATAAATCTGGCAGTAAAAAAACTTAAAGTTTAAAGCAGTTGTGTTGTCAGGGTTTGTCATTTGCATAGATTCTGAAGTCCCTCAGTATGTTTGGAAGTTTAATAAAATAAAACATTTATGCTTCATTAACACCCTTTGAAGAGTTTCAAGAAAGAGTAAAGGTGAAATCTAGAACAGTCGGAATTAAATTGCCAAGAAAGGTCTGAAGAAAACAGCTTGTTCGTTTATGTTACTGTTCGTTTTGCCGTTTTCTTATCCCCCTGTAGGACCGTTGTTGGGTAGCCCTGGTTCGAGTGGAGAAGACGGAGTTTCTGTTCCCAGTGTTCATCGGCGAGGTCGTCCATGTCTCAGCAGAGATCAGCTACACGTCCAAACACTCACTGGAGGTTCAGGTCAAAGTTGTGGCCGAGAACATCCTCACAGGTGACCGACTCGGACAGTAACATCAAGTCATAGAACACACACACACCATTTCATGACGATCAGGCATTATTACAGCATAAATTCTTGAAAGTTTGCCAATCTGTTACAGGACTAAGAATGCAATCAGTTTATAGCCATCAACCATGCCCCTTATGACTCCTGCTGGTATTGGTTGAGACAAACTTTAAGAGGAAAAAGGCACAGAAGTATTGGATCATATGTAGTTTCTATGAAAGGAAAACAGAGAACAAAGATAATGACCACATTGTCTGCATATTCAAACATACAGAAGGTAAAAATGCTTTGATCTTCCAGCAATCTAAGCTTCTTAGCAGCATAACTAAAAGAATAACACAGCACTACCCAAACCAGTTTTCATTTTAAGTTTATTGAAAAGAAAATGTTTCTTTCTGAAAGTATTTTTGCTCAATATAATTGAACATTTATGCTCCAGCCAGTCATATATATGCCATATAAATGATGAGAAATATACTAGTTGGTCATTAGAGGGCACCAAATCATAAATCATGATACATTCAGAGGCACAAAATATGAAACTGCTTTAAGAAGTTGCAGCATTGTGAGGGAAAGTTGGCTAAGCAAGTATTCATTATTGCATAAGTGAAGACCATTTCAAAGTAAACACAGTTATATATTTGCCAGCCTTTACGCACACACGAGTTCTTTGAGTAAAGCTGCAAGAAAGAGCAGATTGGACTGACAGAGCATCATCTTTTAACCTTTAAATGTCAGCTGAGCAGACAAAGAACACAAATCGTGGCTAAGTGTGCCGTATCAGCTAGCAATCATTTCTAGGTGTGGTATGACTGCATTTACACATCAGAAACATGACTTTGGTGAACAGTTCAATTGTGGATTCTGAATGAGTTTTAGCAACACGAGTGACTCCGTCATGCTTGAATTACTTTTCCAATAATTTAGTTCTAGAAGATCCAATCTTACTTTAAGGTAACCTTCTTCAACTTGATTTAATTAGAGAGCAAGAAACTGCAACAAGATGAGAAATAGAATGAGAGTGAGTCAGAAAAAAAAGGAGCGGAGACAGACGTGTTGAAAGAAAATAGCTAAAGGAACCAAAAAAGAAATAAAAAAAAACTCCATATATGGAGAAATGGAAAGATAAATTAGGAAAAAAATAGTTATTAGAAACAAAAGAAGTATCCCCTGGATGGCTGTTGCCCTAGCAACAGGCTTATACTGGTTGGTTGGCTCGTTGCTGGGCTGAAAGCAGGTTGATGGAGGCAGAGATACGAGGTGACAGGTGGAGAGCAGTGCTCATACATGCAGGCATCAGTTCGGCCAGCCCGCTATGGCATTTGTTAGGAAGGACCCCTAAAAACAAGAACTCATTGAGTGAATTCATTTAAGGCATTCCAATAAATGTGCAACCATTCTGAAAAATCTTCATACACTTATAGAAGTCTCCTAAAATACCAGGATGTGCTGCTGCATCTGACAGTAGTTTGCACTTTGCAAGTCCACAGTCCTGTGCACAGTGCAAGATTTGTCACATTCGTCATGGTGACTAACTCAGTTAGGAATAACCTTGAACTGCCAAGAAAGCAGACTGACAGGCGTGAGACTGGAACAGACATTTTAGCTAAGAGTTCAATATTCTGACAAGTTTTCATTGATCTTGTTGCAAAGAACTTGTTAGAACTGGGAGTGTTTGGAATGGCTTCACTATTAACAACTCATTATTTTAATACTGTCTACCACTTTTGGATCCTTAAATGTGCCGATGTAAGTGAAAATATGCCAGTGTTAATCTTAATCTGATATAAAGATTATAATACTAAGGATTTCTTTAATCAGGTGAACCTGAAGGTTGCTCTGTTGCACTTTCTGATTGAATTGTTTATAGATACGATCACACATAATTTAGGAAGTTTTATATATTTGCACTTTTAGGCAAACATTTAAAAAACTATTCCATACTACTTAGTAGCTTCTTAGTAGCTTCAACACTTTTGGTTCTCAGTATAGTAAAAAATCACAATGTTGGTTGTGTAAACAAAACAAAAAAAACAGTAAAAGTGCAGGTTCAGTGTGGGTGTTATGTAGATTATTGCAGCTCTAGTGCATAAAGAGAGGGAGTCACATCCTCTGAGATAAACTTTATCTTTCAGGTCTCATTAGACAAAACACAACATCAGTCAAAGTAATTATTCATACTGTTGGATAAATAATACTCACACTGTAGATGCATTTGAGTCAGATTACAGTAGGTATTATAAAACGTTTGACTATTTAAAAAGGTAAAGTGGAATTAAAACATTCTTATTCAAAAATTGTTCTCCAGTATTTTGTAGATGGAACCAATCAGTTTATGTCTTCACATCTGGAATATAAAAGTACTGAAATTAAGATGAAATCAAGAAGCGGAGATGCAGATTCCTGGTAAATTAGGTCATATTTGCAGAATGAGAAGTGGGTCTTAAACCATATGGAATGTTAGAATTTGCCAAGAAATTAATTGGAGCTGACATGATTGTAACATACTTATAACTACTTTAAAGTGTTTTTATGGATGCATTTCTGTGCAAACTTCAGTAAAATGACTTTTTTTGTGCCTATTTATAATTTCAAATAAGTAAAAGTCGGATGTATGTTTTTGCTTGTGACGTGCACTTTGATTCATAATTTTGCAAATGCATATTTAACATGATGCACATGTACTTTCTATACGCGCCGCGTCTTTTCATCAGTGTTCGGCTCTTTAAAAAGGTTCCTGCGGGGCCGAGGGGGAAGAGAAGATAACGGGAGCAGACATTATTTGCTTCTGTCATGTTGGCTTAGCGTCAGGCCTCACACACTGTGGCTCCGTCAGATACGGATGCCAAGTAGATGTACCTGCACACATGCTCGAACAAAACGCATGCACATTCCCCGACACACTGATGCACGCACACACTCATGGGCACGCCGCTGCGTAGGGAGGGAACTGGGTGCACAAAGAGCCTGATATGCTGACACATTAGGCACAGAAAAAGTCGCTCATCTTCGCATCCTCACACCCACACAGATGCACTTAACACTTCCCTCCGTGGTGAAGTACTGTACTGTGGCAAGACTGGCATGTTTTTTCTTACCCAATAATGTCCAGGTGACTCTCCTTGCACTAAAAAATAGATGGATTGGGTAGAAAGTAATAAGAGGAAAATGTCACGATATGATTTTAGACTTAAGTATGTGCACTTTTATGCATGGTTGTGCATATAAGAGGGTGTGCGTTTGTGCAGCCATGCATGTTCTTGTGGCTCTGTGCCTGCTGAGAGTGACATGACGTTCTTTTTGCATGCGTCTTTGTATATAAGCATTTTTGTTCATTTATTTTTTTTTTGTGTGTGTGTGTCTGGAATGTGTTTGTGTGCGCTTGCTCGCACACATGCTGGGGGAAGAAGCAAAACATCCAGGTTCCACAGTCAAGTCAGGCAGCATCTCGTCAGGCAGGCCTCAGTCACAGACCCCCAGGGTAAGGCTGCCTACTGTGGGCACGAGCCGTGATGATTGTCCCCGCTGGGGGTTTGCACATGCGCGCTGACATACACATGCGCACAAGCAGCCAGATCTACACATACCACAGTGCAAAGACGCTTCAATTTACCCGCCTATGTACAGAAATGTTCACTACCCAGAAGCAGAACACGACACCAACTCCCATAAACATCTTTTGAAAGAGCAAATGTGCACAAATCTACACGTTTTGATAACCCCCGCCACAGATTTATACGAATAGAGTTTTCAACACATTACTACCAAAGAGTTGTGTAACTGTGCTGCACACACATCCAAGTACACATTTACATAAAGATAGAATAAAGAGATTATGCCCCCTCCACACACAGACACACACATCCTCTTTAAGATATAGCTGAGAGCGATGCAGTGAGAGTTGAGGCTTAATATAATCCCGGTAAGTTGTACAACTTCACATATGGAAAGACTAATACTTGAACACAGATGTAGAATATATATTGTTTTATCTGCATGTTAACATCTGTAGTTCGTTGAATTACACTAAATTAATCTGCAGGTTGTGAACGCTCAACCAGTCAGTGAATCTTGGGCTAATTTTGCCCTTACATTTACTGTAGACATGATGAAGCTTTTGGAGGCTAACATTAAGAATGACATTTTACCAAAATGTAACTTTCTTGCAGTAACAGTAGGACTGTTGAACTATTTATGATGCGTTTAATGACAAGTACGAATTAAAGGAAGCATTATTAGAATATGCAGATAGAGCTAAAGTTTGACTTTCTGTTTTTGGGGTGCAGCTAATTTCATTTTTCATTTAATTTCCTTTATTTAACCAGATTTAAAACCCCATAGGAACCGAGATCTCATTTTCAAGGGGGACCTGGTCGTAATTTTTGGTAAAAGTATATATAGGGGGATTAGATTATCTTAATCAAAGCAAGGTTTGTAACATAACTGTCCCCTGAAAATCTAAATGGATTTCTAACTGCCATTTTCAAACCTAAAAGGTTCAAAATAAAGTGGAATCCTAAGGACATAGCTCAGATTTACAACAGGAACTGCCACAGGATCAAGGTTGGTTGCGTAAAAGGATGAGATAATATTTACTAAAAATTGTTCTGGAGTCTGTCAAGTGTGGAGCAGCTTTTTGTTTCACAGCTGGCGTAAATTTTGTGAGACACCAAGTGTTGTCAAAACAGTTCTCTCTAAGTGTCTTAAAAGCCGTTCATGTATACAGTTATGTTAAAATGGAGTGCTGGAAATTCGCTCCAAAAGCTCAGTCATAAAACTAAATTCGCCAGCGTGATTAAACTGTTTTATATCAGGCTGTAACATCACACAGCAGGGTCGTACTGTAGTTAACAGTGGAACTGAACCTTGGCACAGCTTAATGGAAAATTTGTGGTTTTGATCACAGCGACCAAAGCTCTGTGAATTATCCTTACTGTACTGTGTCCAAACTTGGAACAGGCTGTTCAGGACAGTGAAAGAAAAACATTTTTTTTTTCTGCTCTGAGGCACAATTAAAAGCACTAAATAAGAGAGAAAGGGGAAAATAGACAGGTCGAATAAGTAAAAGATACTAAAAGATCAAGCAAAAGCCTTTGATTTGATAGTAGTGAAAAAGGACAAAAGGGAGTGAGAAGTTGGATTATCACAGATCAAAGATCTTTATGTTGAAATGACTGTGTTAAAAGACTTATCAAACTCTATGAGGGAAGTTAACGTACTTTTAAGAATAGTATGATGTCATGATTGACAATTTAAACCAGGATTAAAAGGGATAGAATGTGTTTATAATCCATGCTAGAAGGAACATTTCCCTACTTAAACACCGACCAAAATACTCCCTCTATTGTAGCCTTTGGGTTTTTGGTTCAGTTTGGATGGTTTCTGCTTGATTTCTTGTTTTAGAGGTTTCTGTAGTGTTCTATATTTTGTTCTTCTAACTGTTCATGGATCTAATCCCCGATTCTATGAATTTATTTCTTGTAGTCAGCTCATTGTCTAATCATGAACTGAGTACCAAGGATTTATTCTACATTGTCTGCTCCATTACGATGCCTACCACAGGGCCTTGTTTAGATTTACTGAGTGCCTTATTTTAAATCTAGCACTAGATCAACATAAAAACTAACAAAGTCTTAGTGTCACAAGTCAGTTTGATGAGCATTGTGACACAGCGTGGGGACATTTGAACGAGCAGATTTGAGGGACTTGTGTTCGTGGGAGATGCAGCCAAAATCATCTCATTAAATAATTCATTAATCCTTAATAAGTGAGCCAGCTGTCCATCCTTTTGTGACTGAAAGCAGGATCGAAAACAAAGCATGCAGTTATTCAGTTTTTCCAGTAATTTAAATTTTAGACAAGCCGAGTATTCACCATGCTTTTTCTGAAAAACGATTTTTTTAAGGGAGGGGTTATATTGTTATTCTAATAGTAGTGAGGAATGGGTTCTTTTATGTGTGACATTTTAATAGATAAGAGCATTGTCATGGTCAAACATTAACATTGTCTCCATGTGTTGGGGAGGAATTGTACATTCAAAGCCAGCTGCCCAGCTCCGCTCTGGTCAGAAAAGGTCATCAGTCAGACTGGGAATGGTTCTTTGCAGGTTTTCTCATTCTGGTGCTTCCTGCTTTGTGTCCTTTTCATTTCTCTCCCTTCATCCTGAGCATAATTCACTTAAAACTTCCTGAAGGAGCTAATAATAGACTGCAGTCAACGCTGTGTTGGGCAGAGTTGGGGATATGTAAATATTCTTCCCCTACTCCTGTGGGCAACTTCCTGCTTGCTGACAAGGGTGGGAGCCAATGGGAGGAGGAGGAGAAGAGAAGTGCGGTTGGCATGGCAACGAAGCCCAGCTGCCTGCACAGTTTTAACTCCAGTGTAAAATGCTAATGGTGTTTTTTTTTTCTTTTCCCTTTTTTTTTTTTCCCAGGAGTCGCCTGCCATGAGCCTCTGCACTCTTTGCGTTTTTGTAACTTGCCCTGACCTAGTGCAAAATTCATCTGGTTTACAAACTATTGTGATGCACACAATCATTTTCTATTTTTGTTTGGACACTTCTGTTTATGAGAGGTCCTTTAAAAACATGTTGAAGTGCACATTAGGCATTAATAAAAGAACAGAGCAATGCAGTGAAAACATATTTTGGCAGATTTAAAATGGGGCCTGAAAGATTGCATGTGAAGTTGTCTACATTAAGCTACTAAGTCACAAGTTAAGACTTCTAATTCACAAAGACAGTAATTTCTATTCAACCTGGATCCTCTGTGCGCCTTTTAATCTGTTTTCCTCCCCTGTGTGCCATTACACCACCACCTTAAAATAGCCCCTCTTTTTCTGTTAGCAAATTAAGTGACAAAGTGTGGGAAGAACAGATATCACTATGACAACCTCTCCGCCTGATTGCTATGAGATGTGATTTTCTTGAGTTTTGCCCTCAGATCTCAACTTTCTACAGAGACGGAGAGCGAGATCTGCAGCATCCAAACACACCACATGTCTACCACAATATAGAGAATTAAATGCGTGTGTTGTCGTGATATTTAATTCATTTTATAGTCGCAACAAAGAAAGGGTGAAATTTGATAATTTATTGATTATGCAAACCCATGCACTTTACAACTGTTACTTTGTGCTCTGAATATACAGTACAAGAGCTATTGTTGTCCTCCAAATTCCTAATTTATTTTCTGCTCTTTTGTTGCAGCAAAAAGACAAATCAGACAAAAACAAAAGATCTTGTTTGAAATTAGATTGGCTTTTATTGGGGGTGTTATTAAAAGTGAATGTCTTGACAACAGCCAGTTCAAATTTCATTTGCACCATTGTTTTCCTGACAAACATGCCAGAACGTCTTGTCTGTTGATTTGCAAATCTTTTCTTTATCTGTGAATAGAAAAAGAGAAAAGAACTGTTGCTGCCATATTGGAGCAAGATTTTAATCGGTTCTTTATGACTGCAGGTACGAAAAAGCTGGCCAACAAGGCAGCGCTGTGGTACGTGCCCTGTTCTCTGCAGAATGCTGACAAGATTCTGGAGGTTCCACCCATCAAGGTATGTGAAAGGAAATTCAGCCTCTTTTTGTCCCAGTGATTTTCTCTGTCAATATAAATTAAAAAAATGGCTGAAATCCTAGACAGTAAAGCAAGAGTGGCCATCTGATGTTTGTTTTTAAAGCCAAATCACTCAATTTTACTAATGTAGACAAGTTCCACTACTTTTTGTAATGAATTTCATAATGTAATTTTTATCTTTTTAATAGGATTCAGCTACCTTCAAACAATTCCTTGCATGAACTAAAACCAAATCAGGTTTTGAACTAAAGTGCCAAAAGTAGGTCAAAAAAGAGGGAGACATTTTAACAGTTCTTGGGTAATTATTGAAAGAGGAAAAGATCCAGCATTACAGTTTTGTGTATGACACAAGTAAACTCCAGATATATCAGGTGTTTTAAGCTACAGGTTTACCAGTCAGGTAGGTATGTTTTATTCAAAAAGCAAGAATCTATTAAAGTCTTATCTTGGCTTGTTGAAAGTGCATCTTGGTACAAGCAAATGAGACTTCTGATGACAGCAGAAAGAGCTGTCAATGTTCATCAGGCTTGGGCTAAAAGGGTGACCATCTGTGTGGACCGGCTGGAGTGAGGGGACGGCAAGAGAGACTCAGACAACAACAAACAATAAACACAGAATATAAATCCACCTGTGTGTACATTCATGATTTTGTTTTCTACATTTTATTGGAAGTATGCTAATGCAGAACAAGAGGAAGAGGGCAGGAAACGCTATGAAGCGCAAAAGATTGAGAGACAAGAGACTAAAGCTAGACTTGAAGAGGCGATACCACCTCCACCAAACCCAGGTATCATGAACTCTTTGTTCAGTAATGCGTGCTCGCTGTGTGCAATCTTGGAATCCTGAAAAAACTGTAAATTATGTTGTAGCTGCAGAGAAACTAGCAATGTAAATTTTGTGTTTTATGTGTAGTGACAGTGATTAATAATAACACGAGAATGTAGACAGAGACGAGTAAAGAACACAGAGTTGTGTTTATGTTTCCACAGCTCCATCATTGTCAAGTGTGTTTGCTTTAGACATCATGCTCTATATCAGTACAAGTGTTAGATACTTTTGTGTGTGCAACAACTGAAGACATATTGTTATCCATTTTTTGTCATGCTGACTAAACCATAGAAGAAGCACCAAAAGGTATGTAAACTGCATCAGCTGTTAGCTTACATTGCTGTGATGTTTGATAAACAGCATGCAAATTGTTGGTGAACTTTGCTGAAATTGGGTTCTGTTTTGTTTTTGTTGACTGTTTGTGTGTTTGCATTTCAGAACAGCACACAGTTGGCTTCAGCCAGTCCAGTCTGATCCATTTGCTGGGGCCTTCCGACTGCACGATCGATGACTATGTTTACGGAGGTGAGTTCGTTTCTATTTAATTTCTGAGCTGTGATTTGAGCAGGTCAAATAACACACGCGAGCTGAAAGTCATTCCAGGAATAGGAATACAATATTAATCGATCACAACTTATTATTCATGACTGAAACTTTTCTTGGTGTGGCTAAAATGAACAGGCGATGGAGATGGTAACACATTCTTATATTATTAAAAACAGCAAACATCCATGGTCTCTGCTCAGTCCAAACACTAATGAATGCCTCATGCATGGGACAGTTTGACAGGTCAAGGAAATTCATCCCAACAGGAAATGATGAAAATAGAAACGCATTTTCATTCATTCAGCACCTGTTCCGAAAATAGCTGAAAATTGAGCCTCATGTCTCTCACATTCACCTACAAAACCAATAGTGTTACTGAAACACCAGTTCACATTTCATTGTGTAAACTCACCCAATGCAAACAGCTGCTGGCAAGCCATTTCAAACCTCACTGTTGCTCAATAATTGCCTCACTTTTGGTCCTTTTTAAATGTTGTAAAATAATGAGGTTGTGAGCAGCGACAGGCTATTTAATAATAATGTCGGGGGATTAGTCTGAACTTTAACTTCTTCCGTACGATAACAAAACCCTGCAGGAATTAGGATGAAACAGCAGAGAATATGCAGAACAACTAAGAGTGCTGAGCAAAGAGTGGCGAGGAAAGGCAGAGAAAGACGAGCGAAGGAACAAGTGAAAAATGATACATGTACTGAATATATAGTTATATGTAACTGTTGTGTATCAGTGGTATCAACATAATTTCAATTATTTGTGTTATAAATAATCAACAAGGTTTTACACCCTTTTATTGAAAACTTCAAGGAGCAAAGCCACGGAAGAAATGCTACTTTCCTCCGAAGATAAATATCCTTGAGAGAGAACTTAATGGCTTTTATCACATTTATGTTTCCCTAAGTGAATATAAGAATAATAAATGTGCTGTTGTGTTTTATCTACTTCGACTGTAAACGCTTGGCTTGTAGAGAGTGGTTGAGTGTGTGGCTTGAGCTGCTGCAGCTCGGTTTTACCTGTACGAGAGCACTCCTTAGATATGAGCAGAGCAGTAATAAGGAAGGACAAATATAAATGAAAAGAAGGAAATTACTGAGTAGAACAGCATGTGCAAAATAGAAGCTTTTTGTGACAGGAAATTGTATTGTGCAGATTATTTTCCTACTTCTGCATCAAAACTTGTATCAAGGATTTAAGTTATTCGTTATTTTGGGATGGTATTGTTATCCTTCTGTCTCTGGTTTTGGTGCATTTCTGTTGGAAGTTTTGTTTTGTTCCCATACACTTATAAATCCCTTAAATCACTTCAGACAAAAATTTGAATTTTGACTGGTTTACACGGCAAGATCAAACGTGAGTTCAGAGTAATTAAAAATGGCCAATGAGGAAGACACAATAGCAATAGTTTGTGGACTATTTTTAACAGAGAGGTAAAAAAAGAGGTATTCGTTGTCCACCAGACTTTCTGGTGCGCCATGGCAGATATTTTCGATTCCCCTCTGTTTTCGTCACCTTGCTTTCTAATTGGCTACATGTCACATTTAACAGGTTGCGGGCTCTTTTGTCCTCGGTGGTGGTGGTGGGGGGGGGGGGGGGGGGGA